>CAUYRH010112727.1:0-78872 GCA_963574655.1 Perodicticus potto | reverse complement strand
TTTACAGCCAAAGAAGCTCACAGGGTTGCCAAATATAGCAAATAAAAATACAGGACTCCCACTTAACTTAGAAAACAATGAGGCTCAGCGCCTGTGGCTCAACGGGCTAAGGCGCCAGCCACGTACACCTAAGCTGGCGGTTTGAATCCAGCCCAGGCCCGCCAAACAACAATGACGGCTGCAACCAAAAAATGGCCGGGCGTTGTGGCGGGTGCCTGTAGTCCCAGCTACTTGGGAGGCGGAGGCAGGAGACTCGCTTGAGCCCAGGAATTGGAGGTTGCCGTGAGCTGTGATGCCACGGCACTCTACCCAGGGTGACAGCTTGAGGCTCTGCCTCAAAAAAAAAAAAAAAAAAAAATAAAGTCCTTTGGACAACCAAGTTTTCACCTGTCTAACTCATGATCTCCAGAGCTGCCAACATCACCCTGCCCACCTTGCCCTGGGACCAAACACGATCAGCATGATCTCTTCTCTGCTCTTACCCCAAACATACTCAGCCTCAGGCATGGTCAACACAGGTGTTTCAGAGAAGCTGTGAGATTGTCGCATTTCTTACCAGCTCCGTGCATGGCACCATCTGGATACTAGGTCTGCAGGCCAGTGGGCCAGTGTTTGTTTTCATGACTGTCCTGTGCAGAGTTGCTCTTAATAGTGGTTCTCAATAGGGGGTTGTTTCGCCCTCCAGGGGATAGTTGGCAGTGTCTAGAGACATTTTTGATCGGTAGTGGCAGAGGGGTGAACACTGCTGGCATCTAGTGGGTAGAGGCTGGGGACACTGCTAACCATTCTGCAATGCACAGGACAGTTCCCCACACCAAGAATTGTTCCACACGTCCGTAGTGATGAGGTTAAGAACATCTGTCTGTGACTGAGGGGACCCTTTTATCCTCCAAGGCCCTGTAGTGTTACTAGAGCAAACTCTAAATTCGAGCCAAACTCACTTGCTCTTGTGTTTCTTTCCCCAGCTGAGCTCTGTCCCTGAGGCCCAGTTAATGCGGCTGGAAGCAGGAAGACCCCAAAGGCTGGGGAGCAGGGAGCGGGGCCTGGCGCTGAGGATGGCCAGGCAGCAGCCGCCGCCCTGGGTGCATGCGGCCTTCCTTCTCAGCCTCCTCAGTCTTGGCGGAGCCATCGAGATTCCTATGGATCGTGAGTCCTACTCCATCCTCTTCTCTTTTTCCTGGTTTTGGGGAGAGGAGGGGAAGGGAGTTGGGGAGTGTTAAGACCCTTCAGAGAAGTTTGGGGAGAGGAGCAGCAGTGGATTCTGAGATTCAAAGTGGGGATTTTTCTCCGAAGATTTGGCATAGGCTCATGTTTAGGAAGCTGAGACTGTGCATCATGGGGCTGATCTCCCAGCTGTGGCTGAGCTGATGCTGAGTGGGACCAGAGGTGGCAGGGCTTGGAATTCTGAGTGCCACTTGGACTTCTGTCTGCTCCCATGGTCCATAAAAGCAGTTTCCAGGGTCAGGTTTGATGGACTATTCTTATTTGCCATCTAATGTCTGTTATACCCAAAACTGGATACTGGAAGCCCTCCTGGCTGGAGAAATCAGGAGGACGGATGGCCTGGAAGGATTGTGAGGGGAATTATCCTTGCAAAAGATATGGCTGAATGAGACACTCAGGTAGAGCCCCGGTATAGTACCACCACGGGAGGACTAGGCAATGAATTCCTTCTGTTCATTTTCAACTTTCCCAAAAGTTGAAATCTTTTTCAACTTTCAATAAAGATGAAAAGTAAATCCCTATCATTCTGTTTCTCATGGTGGGTGGCAGGGCATTTTTTGACCATAAGAATCATACAGCAAGGGGCTGCTGTAACAGCAGTGTCTCCACCAGCTATCTCTGTTCTTAGGTTCATAAGTGGTCCATTGGTTGGCAGCTATGCTCTTTGGCCACCTGTGCCATAATTCTGACACTTCTTCTGGGTAGCCTTAGCATCCTGATGCTAAGATGTAGGCACACCACCTCTGACCCCTCTTCCCTACTTCAAGGAGTAGATGGGACCCACATGATGCCAACATTGGCTTGGGCCCTATCCAGTTGACAGCTGTCTGGGGATGGGGAAGAAGTTCCCACTGAGCTCTCCAAAGCCAGTCCTGCAGTTAACAAAGTTTGGAGAAGAGTTGCAGGTGTCTCAGCCCACCTCACATGCTACTTTGCCAGTAGCAACTGCCCCACGAGAAGGCAGCTCGTCTGGGTGATAGAAGGCCGGTAATGGGACCCAGAACCAAGATGGGCAAAGGCCGGCTGGCCTCCTGACAACCCCAGTATGTGGGCTTACATGTGTGCATGCACACATGTGCGCAAGGAGGAAGGAGAGGAGAGTTGTGAAAGCAACTGTTCCCATGGCGACCATCTGTGTGTCTGGCTTAAGGAGAGTTTCTCATTAACAGTCCCAGGCAGACAATCTAATAAGGAGCGTAGTAAGGCCATGCCCCTCGAGAGAAGGAGGGTGCGGAGGAAATTGGGTTATCAAGGAAGTGGTGAAGGCTCCTTTCTCTTCTGCCGCTTCTGTTCGCTCACTCACCGCCACTTTGATCCCCGGGGCCAGTGAGTGTGGGGGCTCCTCCAGTGAGTACAAGGTGAGACTATATGGTTTTGGTGTCTGTGTTAAGAATCCAGATTTCTAAAGCCTACCAAACACAGAGACATGGCAGGACCCCAAGCAGTCCAGCTCTCTAGAGTACCACCTGTGGGGCAGCAAACTGAGAGTGTCCTGACCTCCCTGCCACGCTCTCCCATTCCAGTGTCCCTGAGAAGGCTTGGGAGGACCCACCCCACCCCGTCCATTTTGTATTCACGGAAACCCAAGTCTTTGCCAGCTCAGAGTCACACAGCTAATCAGTGATAGAGTCAAAGAGAATCCAGGTCTCGTAAACCCCACCACTGCCAATTTGGCACCTGATGGGCCCCACCCCCACCTCCTCATCCTGTGTCCTTTTAGTCCTTCTGGGAACTCACTGGAATTGCAGCTGCCGTATGCCAGGGAGAGAGCAAAGTGGCATACATGTCTCCTTGTTTGCAATTCTCATGGCTCATCCATGACAGAGAGATTATCCTTAGGTTACAGGTTAGAAAACAGGTAAGTAGCAGAGCCAGGATGTGACCACAGTGCCTCTCTGGTGGGGAGGTGAGTCCTTCTGCACCACCGATCTGTGTCAGGGCAGGGGGCGCAGGGGGCCCAGGCTGCCAGGCACGTGCTTCACACATGTCATACCCACTGGTTGCTGCGGGTGCTATGGCCATCACAACAGGGCAAGATGAGTCTGCAGACCCTGAATGCAAGACAGCAGAGAGGCAAACCCTTCCAGGCACCCTGGGAAGAGCTGCTTTTCAGCAGGTTTCTCCCTCCTGCTGGCCCAGGATGACCGATCTCCCATGAGAGTGGAACCCACCTTCTGTCCCAGCCTGGGCTGAGGAATATCAGGCATTCTGAGGTGACTGAGCGGGTGGTGGGGGCTAAGCCAGAGGCTGGCCTGCCAGGCATGCCTCCTACTCACTTACCCCTTTGGGGGGCATCGTGTGTGCCTCAAGGGCAGGGCCGTGCTCCTGCTCCCGGGAGTTTGGCCACAGCAGGCTTCCTGGAGCAGAGCCCTGGGCTCCCGCACAATCCCCAATTGAAGGCCCAACCCCCAGCTCCCTCTGCCCTGCCAACTGAGTCACACGCACCCCTTCTTCCCTCCCCTGCCTCAAGAAGAACAGCAGGACCTTTACAAAAAGCAAAGACTCACCTCATCAACCAGAGTGGGTTTGCCAAAAAGTGAGTCTTCTAGCCCCTCTGTCTTCTTCCCTGCATCAGGGACACTCAGCATTTTCCTTCTAGAAACCCTCGGGAGCAGCAGAGACATTTCCTTCCTGTCTCTATCCCAAATAATGTCGCAGGACGGCCTTGGCTCACACACACCCTCACACATCCTTCTCCTAAGGGGTGGCATGGGTGCCAGAGGTCCTGGATCTTAGAGCCAGGAAAAGGAGAGACACTCATGACTAAAGAAATCTGGCCGTGGGGTAGGCTGCTGCCTCACCCCTGCAGAGCTGGGTCGGAAGGCTTTCCTCCCCCTTAGAAGCCAGAAGAACAAATTCACACAGCAAATTCCAAAGAAGGAGAGAAAGCAGGTGGTGTTTAGGAGCTGTCCCCAGGAGCGGTGCAGTGATCTCCCTGTGGTGGCTTATCCTGTCCCTGTAATAAACTCCTTGGTGTCACCCTGGTGACTGCAGATGCCATTGCACCTTTAGACTAGTAGATTCTGCAGAGGGCCCTGGCCTGGCAATCACTATGTGGCTGGGGACAGCAGCCAGCCAGCTCTAGCTGCCCTGAGAGTCTCCAGCACCTCTGGTCTCCCCCCTAAAAGGTCACTGTCCAAAAGGTCAAGGAGAACAGAGGCCTGAGGCCCCACCTGGCTCTGGCAAAGGACGGATTTGTAAGAAGAGCTCTGACCCAGGCTTCAGTAGAGCTGGTTCTCCTTCAGCAGTGGTTCTCAACCTTCCTAATGCTGTGATGTGTTTTCATTATTACAAAGGGATCGCAACCCACAGGTTGAGAACCTCAGGCTCTGCAGCAAACTGCCTGCATGATGTTAACCAAGTAACCCTCTTTCCTTAGATTTGAGAGTCCCTAGACAATGTCTAGGGCTCTTTCCATTGAACCAGGCTTTGATTCTATAAAAGAGGCTTGATGCTCATGTGGGTTCAAAGGAGGCCCATGGTCAGGTTCCTTCCCCAGGGTGAGGTCCCAAAAGGTAGCAACTCTGTCCTGAATGCCAAGGCCCGGGCCGTGGGCTGGAGGTTCAAAGCAGTGAGCTCCAGTGTCAGCCCTGCATCTCCTGAGAATGGTGTCTTCTCTCCACTCCACGCCCAACCCCACTGGCTTTCAGTCTTTCCAGAATTATCTTTCTTGGGGCCCTGCAGGAAAATCATACATGGATAAAGATGTTGCACTAATGAGCTCCAGGGAATGTTGTATTCAGCAACCAGCAGTTTTTGCTTTTCTTCCTGGACTTTTCTTTCCATTTTCCTGCCCAGATATCACTAGAAAAGCAAAATGTCTCTTCAGTGCTCCAGAGGCCGCACATCCCTGGCCCCTGAACAAAGTATTTTGACCTGTTCGTGGGTCTCACTGTCAAGACTTCCCTTTAGTGGCAGTGTACAGCAGGGCACACGTCCTGCAAAGCTTCCCCCGTTCTCTGCTTTCTTCCCTCTCCCTCCTCACTCCACCTGCATCTCTTGGTCCTAGCTTAGCTCTGGCTTCCCCAAGCTGCCCTCTCTGAACCCCCAGAATCCTCTTCTGTATCTCACTCCAGTGAGCTTAGAAGGCTTCAGGGTCCCCAGGGCTCTGCCCTGATGTCCACAGCCCCCTGCGCCACCGGGAACCCCTCACTGTGAAAAGTCAGCCTACAAAGCCGGTATAACATCTGACGTCTGTGCCAGTGTGAAATGAGAATGTCATGTTCCTTTCTGATATAAGGAAAAGACATTTTAAAAAGTGAACGGCAACACATGTTCTCTTTTCTGCAGACAAATTTTAATAAGACCTTCTCCACCAGGAACACACCATCTAAAACCGCATTATCCAAAGCGTAGTCCCCGCACCACCAGCATTACTTGACAGAAATCCAGAATCTCAGGCCCCACCCCAGACCAACTGATTCAGAACCTGCATTTTAACTAGAGCTGGGTGAGGCATATGCTTGTTAAAGTTTGAGAAGCTCTGGTCCCTCTGTACACACTTGCACAGGAGCATACCTGTGTGAGCACAGACACAAGTAAAGGCTGGAGAATATTTGTGCCACCTGCCTCTTTACCCTCTCTGTGAAAAGCACAGAAAGGAGGAGTAGGCTCTTCTTCATCCCCGGAGTCTCTTACTGAAAAGTAGGATTTCTGTAGGGCAGTGGACAGGAACAATGCCTGTGCGTAGGGTGATAGTAATTCATCTTTCCCTGGCCTAGAGTCTTCCAAAGCGTGGGAAAGGAGGGGATGGTGGGGAGAAAAGGCACTTTTGTGTATGGAAGGGTGGAAGGTATAGTGGGAGAAGTGAGGCAAGGGGCTTTCCCCTGTAGAGATGACTCAGATCTGTGCCCTTCCAGGCATAGCTCGTTCTTGCACTGGGGAGGCTGTGGGCAAGAATGAGCTGTGCCAGGAAGGGCACAGAGCCCACTTTCCTCAATGGCATCAGGTGTTGGGAAGCATCTTCGGAGCCTCCTTTTAGAAGCATTATCATTTTCGGATACAAGGACTTCCCTGGTGACACCTTCCTTTGGTCAGAAGCCGGTCTTTCTGCTCAGCTATGCAGTTTTAGTCTCCCCTGGGAGGCATCACCTTCTCCACAAAGCCCTCGTTGGGTCTATTCCCAACCCTGCTTGGCTCTTCGGCTGAGCTGTGAAGCTGGGAGAGGAACCCAGCAATTAGTGCCCTACTCAGGCCCAACTCACCCCTCCCTGCATGCTGGCGCATGAGGACGCCTGGGCAGCAGTGGTGTGCCATAACAATGTCCTTTTTCTCTCCCCCTGACAATGCTAACACATCGTGGAACTAACAGCAAGCATTCAGAGTGAGCGTAAGTTTCCTGCATGCCGCTCTGCACCTGTGCCTCCGGGAGGTGGGAGGAAGGGGTGAGGGGTGAGGAGATGCCTGGGGATTAATGACCTCTTCCCCAGGCCTGCTGGGACTTGTGCTGGGATTTCTGGAGGCTAGAGCCCTATAGTGAGTGAGGTCCCTTACTGCACAGGAAGGAAAGAGGCTCACCCAGAGCACGCTACTGCTGGGGACCACAGAGGAGCAGGTGGTGGGAAGAGGGTTTGGATCAAAGCCGGGGTGCACCACCGCTGCGCTGCCACTCCACCATCTTTGGGTGGCTGGTACAGGCCAGGGCAAAATGCAGGAGCTCAGGGCCTAGAATGGGATGATCCAGTTCCTTGACCTGCAGATAAGTCCCTGCGAAGTTCTCAGGGATTACCTCATCTTTCTGCCCTGGTCTCACCACAGTCTGGCCATTTCTTGAAACTCTAGAGCTCAGGGCCACCATGAGCCCTCAATTCTGGAAATCTAGCTACTTTTTGTCCTTTTATTTAGTCAACAAACATTTATCAAGGACCTTTGCATGTCGTGCTAAGCAGTGGAATGTAGAGTGGGGAAAACACAAGCCTGGCCCTCCGTCTCTCTTAGGGATACTCTGGGATCTTTCTAAGGGATCCCTCTTGTGCTTAGCCTTTGACACCCACCTCCTTTCCTGTGCCCCATTTAAGGAGTTGGCTCTCTAGACTGAGCCCTGTCCACCCCTGTTCCCTGCTTGCATGCATGGCTCCTGAAACTCTTAAGTTCAGCCATTCCCCAAGGTAGGACCTGGGCAGGACTGCAGCCCTGACTGCCCACGTGTGCACTGTTGCAGTGACCCAGCCACCAACCATCACCAAGCAATCAGTAAAGGACCACATCGTAGATCCCCGAGATAATATCCTGATTGAATGTGAAGCCAAGGGGAACCCTGCCCCCAGGTAAGTGAAGGAAAGGGGCCTAGAAGAGGCCATGGGAGCCATCCCCTTGCCTCTGGGTCTGATGGCGAGTGAGGCCACTGGAAAATCATATTAATGCGTTCAGATTATCCACTAAGCACCTGCTAGGTGGAAAGTACAATTTAGGTAACTAGAAAATTTAGCTGATAAGAAAACTGGGGGCCAAGATAATAAGGACTAGATAGTGAGTTCCTGATTTTGAGTATAATGTTCTTTCTTGGACCTTTTGGTCCCATCATCTGCCCCAAGTTGAGTTTATGGGAAGTTCTTCCTCTTCCCAACTAACTCAGGTCTCTTGTTATGCTCGTCAAGACCAAATGAGATATCACCAGACATGAGTCAGAAGCCTGCTGTGTCCAGACTTTGTGTTAGGAGATGTCATTTGCTTTGTCCTATTCCACACCTGCTTGTCCTCTGGGGAAGGACTAAGGTCCTTAAGAAAAAGGAGTGAAACAGAGTGGGGAGGTTTTAAGTCCCTTTTCCACAGTCAACTGCTTTGAGAAGGGCAGAACCCAGATTGAAACCCAGACTTTTGACCCAAAGGCCAAATTTGTTTCTACCAAATAATAAAAATTGGAAATACAGCAGGGGCTATCTATCCCCATCCTCAAAGTTACATCCACAGACTGGCCCTTTCAGGAGCCACATGTGGCTGTGTCTGTCAGGAGGAGAAATGAGCTACAGCAAGGCTGCCAGGGGTGCGGCAGCCTTATTCTGACCTCAAGGTTTGCAGGGAATGGTCTAACCCAGAGCTGTGAGCCCGGGAACCAGCAGGGACTCTTTTGCCCACAGTGGGAATCACTCCAAAGCATCAGTCAGAGCTCCAGTGACCCTCACTTCATGGGTCTTTTCACCCATGTCTCCTTTGCAGGACAATGATTGTATGACACTCAACAGCCACTGCTGCTCTTACTTTCACCAGTTACATCATGGGCAGCTGAGGATGTGAGACTCTCATTGTAGCAAAGACACACATCCTCCCAGGAAAAGCAGAGGGGCATCCTAGCACACTTCACCCAGGGCTCTGCTCCAGGACAATGATTAAAAGCTGTCCCCACCGCAGGCCATATAATGTGCACCCTCCTTTATAATCTGCACTCACTGAGCAGGGCACACGTAACCTAAGCCATTTCACTTTGGCTTTGGAGTGGATTATAAATTTAAGGGATTTCAGGAGATCTGAGACCCTGGTGATTGACTTCCACAGTGGCGGGCGGCTGGAGGAATACAACGGGGAATACCAGTGCTTCGCCTGCAAGCAGAGCTGGCTTCCTGATGCAGTTGGTTGGGTGAAATATGAATTTGAGCTTGCATTCCTAGTAGAAGGTCTGGGGTAGACGGAGCAGCTGGGTTTTAAAAATTGAAATTACAGGCTCAGCGCCTGCGGCTCAATGGGCTAAGGTGCCAGCCACGTACACCTGAGCTGGCAGGTTCGAATCCAGCCCTAGCCCGCCAAACAACAATGACGGCTGCAATCAAAAAAATGGCCGGGTGTTGTGGCGGAAGCCTGTAGTCCCAGCTACTTGGGAGGCAGAGGCAGGAGACTCACTTGAGCCCAGGAATTGGAGGTTGCTGTGAGCTATGATGCTACGGCACTCTATCCAGAGTGACAGCTTGAGGCTCTGTCTCAAAAAAAAACAAAAAAAATTGAAATTACTGCCTAGACCTCAATGATGTACTTAAAGAACATAGTCCCACGACAGCTGATTGGGTATCGACCACTTTGAGTCATGATTTCCAGCATTGGTTGGGGAAAAATATGGATGCCAGACCCCTGCTCTGGAGACTCACCTGGCAGGGCCTGGACTTTGCATTTTATTAAGCTCCCCAGATGGTTCTTGTGCTCAGCCAGGCTGGGACCTTTCAGCATAGAGGAGTGGCAATGGGGCCGAGAGTGGGAGTTTGGTGCTGAGATCTGCCCAGCACCCACCCCATTCGTCTTGGTTGCCGTTGCCCCCATCGTCCACAGCTTCCACTGGACTAGAAACAGCAGGTTCTTCAACATCGCCAAGGACCCCCGGGTGTCCATGAGGAGGAGATCTGGGACCCTGGTGATTGACTTCCGCAGTGGTGGGCGTCCGGAGGAATACGAGGGGGAATACCAGTGCTTCGCCCGCAACAAATTCGGCACGGCCCTGTCCAATAGGATTCGCCTGCAGGTGTCTAGTGAGTAGCATGAGGGGACCTGAACTGCCCCGCTCCCGGGTAGAGGGGGGGGTGTGGAAGGACATTCCAGAAAGGCCGCCCCTGCCCTTGGCCTGCAGGTGCCTTGATGCCCGCCATGGCTCTCCCCCACCTCAGAAAGTTTCCCTGGAAAGGAAGCTTCCCAGCCAGAGTCTGCAGTAACGTCACTGGCCACTGTGGGCACAGAGAGGAGGAAAGAGAGGCGCCTTCGAAGATGTACACGCTCCGACAAAAGGCCTCCCTACCTTGCCTCTCCAGGGCTGCCCCTCCAGGGGGCTCGGTTCCCTGTCGCCCTCTTCTCGCCTCCCTCTTCCCTTTTTGCCTGCAGGCCTCTGACCCTGCTTCTCGCCCAGGCCCAGCGGCACCCTCACTTCATCCTCTTTGTCTGCCTCTCCCCAGAATCTCCCCTGTGGCCCAAGGAAAACCTAGACCCTGTCGTGGTCCAAGAAGGTGCCCCCTTGACACTGCAGTGCAACCCCCCGCCCGGACTTCCATCCCCAGTCATCTTCTGGATGAGCAGCTGTGAGTTTGGGGGGCCTGGTGTTTTATTTGCATTTTAATCTTAGGGAGTGGGGTGGGTGTGTTGAATGGGGAAGGCTCACCCAGGCTGGAAGACTTGGACTTGGGAGAAGCAAGTGCAAAGTGGCCATGGGGCTGAGAACACAGACGCTGCAGAGGAAGGCCGCTTGGGCTCATCTTCTAGCCCAGCTGCTGTCAGCTGTGTGATCTTGAGCAAGTTGCTTAACATCTCTGGGCCTCAATTGCCTCTTCTGGAAAAACAGGGCTAATAATTGTACTTATTCTTATCTAACAGGATTATTTTAAGGATACATGAGTCAGTGTGTCCAAAGTGCTAGAACAGGGCCAGATACACAATAAGTGCTTACTCACACTTGTGATGATGAAGGTGAAGAAGAGAGAGAGAAAAAGGAATGAGGAGGAAGAGGAGGAACCGTGTTTTTCAATAGGCCTTTGAAAGAAGCTGGTACCAAACCTCCAATCTTTGGCTGATCTGGATTTACTTGAATTTGCTCTTCTAGCAGAAGGAAAGGCGAATAGAGAAATGAAACCTTTAATAAAGGAGTTACGGGGAGATAGGGTGTTTGGAGTAGGGAAACAGAGTAACATCATTCAGGGATTGTTCTGGCTCAATTAGAGGCTGAGGCTCATGCAACCTTTCTGGACCTCAGTTTCTTCCTGTGTTTCCAATTAAATTGAAAGAGGGGCATCGTGAAGGTGGCCAAGGACTGCTCCCTGTCCGCGTGTCTTCCAGGCTTCCCCGTCTGCCCCTGCCCTCCCCTTCCCTGTTCCTCCATCCATCTATCAATCTGTAAATCCACCTGCCTGTCACCCACCATTCTATCCATCCCAGAGTGCTCACTAGCCTGCTTCCCAAAGAGGCTGCCCTGTCCCTGAGGCAGTGCCGTGAGCTGTTCTGCAAGGTGAGGGTGGCCTTGTGCTCAGTCACTGTTCCTCCCTCATCACATGCATGTTTGTGGGCAAGGCTGCCTTGTGGCTCAGCTTGCTGGCTCCCAGTTCACACTCTTCACTCTCATTCATCACTCCCTCCCCAGCAAATCACAGACTTTCCTCTTCCTTCCGTCCTCACTAACATTTGCCCAGCCCAGGCCACCCTCAGTTTTTCCCTAGGGTACAACAGTTGTGCATAACAGGCCTTCCTGGTCTTTATAAAAACTTGAATCTGGTAGTTCCATTCATCTGCTTAAAGCTCTTCATTGGCTTATCCCATCACCTCAAAGTCCAGACCCCTTTCCCTGATCAGTCTGCTTCCTGATCTAGTACCTCTGCCTCTCCGCCCTTCTCCCACCCCTTCCCCCGCCCCCTGAGTGAGCGCAGTACTGTTAGACTTCAGCACACACTCTGTATGCTACTTAGGAACCTCTTAGCTCCTGTCTCCTATGCTGGTACAAGACATGCAGCCTTCATGTCATGTCATTCTCAGCTTAAGAAACGTGTGGTCATGGGCCATGGTGGGGTGATCCGGCAGGTCTGCAACTAAAATCCTGCTCTCCCGTCACTGCCTTTGCGACCCAGGGCACGTTAAATCCTCTACTTTCTTATCTTTAAAATGAGAATAAGCCAAACCTCAGATTTGAGAAGATTAGACCAAAAAAGGTCAAGCTCCTGGCCTCCAGCAGGTGTAAGTGCTCAGTTGAAGGAACTCTGATGGTGATGACGATGACCACTGTTATCATTACTGCTAACCCCCACCATGTCTCTGCTTGCTTATAGCCATGGAGCCCATCACCCAAGACAAACGTGTCTCCCAGGGCCACAACGGAGACCTGTATTTCTCTAACGTGATGCAGCAGGACATGCAGACCGACTACAGCTGCAACGCTCGCTTCCACTTCACCCACACCATCCAGCAGAAGAATCCCTTCACCCTCAAGGTCCTCACCAGTAAGTGCAGGCCCCGGCCTGGGGCTGGGGCCAGAGGTTGCAAGGAAGCCCACTGAGCCCAAGCAGCCCCAGGTACCTGAGTCTGGGGGGATCCTTGTCCCTGACCTACAAATCCTTCCAGTTCATTGTTCCTACTTTTAACCCACATCTCTTGATGCTGGAGCCTCCAAAGTTGAAACTTGGTCCTACTCTGTTCGGGCATCTCAGTCAAACAGCGGAGGGAATCGGACTCGCCTGGGAACTGGGCCGACATACCCAGGCCCAGCCCTGTCGTACCTCAACAGCCCTGGTCCTCGTTGTCCTTTATTAGCTATCTAGGTGTTTCCGATGCACACCAGAGTTTGAGAACCCCTGCTCTAAGTGGTCATCTGGCATTTCTACCAGGACTCAGCTGGATTACTTCTTTTGTTTGCAGTCATTTCTTGGTTATCTTTATTTCTAGAAGAAAGCCATAGCATTAAATAAAAAAAAAAATAGTTGGATACGTCATAATACATTTTGTCCTGTAATATGTATATGCTGAACCATATGGAATTGCTATGTTTGTAAGCTGTGGACTTAGGGTTTACTCTCATTTGTTTTAGTTTCTATTCCCTGATTCTGTTTGACTGGTATAAAAGCAAATCAGCATTTCCTGGCCCATTCTAGCATTGGTGGCCCTTCACAGAGGAGACAGAGGCTTAGTCAGGAACACACTTCTTGGCAGGGACAAGCCAGCCTGGAGTTTTTGTTACAAATCCCTCAGCCCCCTCCCCGGATGTTGAAAGTTGTCTATGTTGATATACACCATAGATTTGTAACGTGTTTCCACAGAGGAGCTCCTCCCCCCATCAAAAAAAAGACTTTAATCTGTCTGATGGATGCTGGGAATGTTGTTTTCTATGCTATGACAGTGAGGATTGGGGAGGGGTAGGCAAAGAGCACCAGGGGGGTGCTGGCAGTTTCTAGAGGTTAGAGGAAAGAGGCTCACTCCTGGCTTCCAGGAGCCCCCACAGGTAGGTGTGGGTCAAAGAGGCCTGGGTGAGTCATTCCTCTTTCAGGACAAATGTGGGGCCCCACCCTTTAGTATTCTCTTTCTCCTTCATCAGTTCGCTACTGATGGAGCCTGGGGCTCCTGAGAGCAGCAGCCCCACACTCCCTTTCCACCGTGGCGTGGAGGTGGATCCACAGGGAAGCAGGTTTTCCCCTCCTTTTTTCCCTTTTCACTCTTTATTTTCTTCCTTTTCTGTTTCACTTCCTTCCTCTGTGTTTCCCCTCCCTCTTTCTTTCCTTTTTCCTCTCTGTCTCTATTCTTCTTTCTTCCTTGGACTCTGTTCTGACCCTCCTCTGACCGCCTCCCTTCTGCCTCTGAGTGACTCCACACACTGTTCCAAGCTGGTGTTAAGCTGCCCCTCCTGTGATAGCTGCAGCACACCCTACAGGTTCCTGGCTGGGTGACCCAGCTGCCTGCTGCCTGCTCCCCTCTCCTGGCTTTCTGGCTCCTGACCCAGGCCCAGGGAGACCCCCTGGAGAAGGAAGTGGTTTCCTCAATGCACGTCTGGTGACTGCCTGCCAGTTGGCTGAGTGGGGAGGACAGTGTGGTCTGCCCAGGACCTCAGCATGGTCTCAGCAGCCAGGACAGGGTTGGCAGTGTTGGCAGTAGGAGGAGCGGGGAGGTCAAGAGCAAGGTACTTACTGAGCTGACCCTGGACAGCCTTAGCATCATTGCCTGGGCCCCCTCCCCCCTGCATGGAGATGATGGAAGTCAGCCTGTTGCTTCTGGAACTGAGTCAGGTGACCTTCTGCCATCCTGGGCAGAGGCTGCCATGGGGGTGGAGCAGAGGCCAGAAGATGAAGGTGGTGAAGAGTCCTCCTCCGTAGAATTAAGTTGGAGATTTAACCAACATTTAGAAGTTGGACTTTGAAGAAACACTCTTTCCTCTAGCAGAGGATTTAAGGGATGTTTGTTTCTGCCTCATTCCTGGGTGCCCTATTCCCAGGAGGAAAACTTTCCTCCAAATGATGAGAAAACTTCCAGGTGGTTGAAACAGAACCCTGTCAGCTTCCTGGAGTCCTCCCAGGGGCAGCTCTGGCTGAGAGCAAGTTCTGGGCATCTAAGCCAGCCCAGAATTGGGCACAGTTGCTTAAAATAGCACAGTTGTGCTCTGTCTACTTTCCTGTCTGGAAAGGACACAAGCTTTCTCTTGTACCTTCAGAACCAGGTCTCGGGGTGGGAGGCAAAGTAGTCATGTTGGGACAGCTTCAAAGGCCCTTTTCTCACCAGGGCTTCTGCCACAGTGTGCCCCTTTGACAAGAAATAGATCTCATCACACCCCATTTTGTCTTACCTGCATTAAAGAAATGGGATGAAGGTATATCGTGCAAAATACTGGGTAATCTGAAATCATTTTTAAAATCTGTTTTAGGATGCAGTTAAAGATGAACAGTGGAGTCAGGCTAGCAGAGATGTACCTGACCCGTTTTGCCCATGCTATACCCAAAGCCAGTCCCTCCTGGTGCCTCCTGCCAAGAGGTGGTGAGAGAGGAGAATTCTCCCTGAGGTGGACAATGGAGTGCTACCCCTGCTTCCTGTCTTAAGTGACGTTCTCAGAAGTCAGAAAGTCTCCCTAAATTTCTCATGTGCTCCAGAACCCACAAACAGTGAGGTCAGTTCTGAGAATGGGTCACTTCTCTGCAAAGAAACAAGTTCCATTTCACCTCCATGGCATGGGAGTATGAAAAAAGGTCCCTGTCTCTTGCATGCCACCATCTGTCTCCAGGAGGGGAACAGAATGTCGCCTCCCAAGCCCAGCTGCAGCCTCCACCGGCCCCAGGGCCACCTGCGTCTTCATTCCATTGTGGACCAGTTCCCGCCTTTAGCTGCACATATTTCCAAACAGGCTAGGTCCTTTACAATAAACCCCATCTTAACAGATAGTTCTCAGTAATGCAGTCTTCCTACCAGGTGTCACACAGATTTGGGATGCAATGCCAGTCCCAGAAAAGAACTCACGTACCCTCTTGCAATTAGTTGTACCAGAATTGGATCTGTCTTCAAATATGCAAATGTTTTGGCAAAGCACCCATCCTCCCTCAGGCAGACAGACCATGTTTGGGGTTTCGGGGGCTGTCTGCTCAGCTTCCAGCCAACTGCACCCCCCCAAACCACACCCCCTGTTGGTACTGTCAAAACTTGAACCCAGTAGCTGGAAGGGCTGGTGGTAGAGAGCGAAAAGCTACTTAAGGAGATTGGCCTGATCATGTGTCCTAGTCCAGAATGTCTTTCTCACCAAGTATGAAACGCCCGAGGGTTTTACTTACCTAACATTGGAACTGAAGCCACTGAAGAACGTCTTCATCCCCACACAGTCTAGAGCAGTATTTTTCAACCTTTTTTATCTCACGGCACACTTGAACCTGTAGTGCTGAGGCACACTTAAATTATGTTGATCAAAAAAATAATTAAAACCAAAATATACTTACTGTGCTTTGAACTACTTTTGAAAATAATTTAAGTAATGATCTTTAAAAATTATCATGGTACACCTAACATCCTCTCGCAGCACAGTTGAAAGTCACTGGGCTAGAGGGCTTTGAATCTCCAGCACATTGAGTAGGTCTTTCCTGGCCCAACATGTGAAACTCACACCTCCTGTTTGCCTTCTCCTGTCCCAAGCTCCCCTTCTAAATCTTAAAACCTGAACTTTAGCCAAGCTCTGCCGCCTCACTGGATCCTTCCCAGCCTCTTCACTAGGAGTCCTTTCTGCCAACAGAGACATCTCAGAGAAGCCATAGTGGCCCCCATCTGGTCAGATTAGCGGAGTGCTCGGAGTGCTCATTGCTGGGTGCCGCCAAGGGCCCCTCCATCCCACTTCCTTTGCTGATGATTGGCTTTCCCTCCCTCTGCCAAGAAACCCTCCCCGCCGCCCTCTGCAGCTTATCTTGTGCCCAGGCAGGATTTTGCTCTTCCCCGGGGCTCACTAACACCCCTTTCTTTGTAGCTGTCCCAAGAACTGGCCTGCCCCAGAGTCCTGGAAACTGAGGACTTTGATGAGAAGGAGTTGTTCAAAAGACGGCTACAGGATACCACTAATCTCTCGTTTGTTTGAAAATGTAGTAGTGGGACCAAGCAATTAAAGTTCATGCCTAATTTTTTTTTAATTTTGAAATAAACTTATTTTATTATTGCCTTCTTTTGCAGGATTTAACCTTTTTCTTCCCTTTTGTGGGCTTTGTGTTGCTTGTGCTTCACCAAGCATATTTCCTTTCCAAACATGCCATGTCTTTCCTTTGCAAAAGACCACTGGTACACTCCTCGGTTGTTTTCGTGGCTTTGCATTTCTGTTTTTTTCTCTCCCCATGTATGCCTCCGTGACTTCTCCATGGCCTCTTGTTTGCTCACCCTCTTTTGTTTATTGCAGACCACCCCTATAATGACTCGTCCTTAAGAAACCACCCTGACATGTACAGTGGTGAGTTGTGGCGGTAACCTTGGGAATAACCTTGCCTATCCTAACCCTAGTTTGCCTAACCTGACTGATACCATGTCATTAACTCCTGCTGGGTGGCAGGTCTAACAACTGGCCTGCCCAGGGTGCCAAGCTGACACCTCCACAGGCCGCCTGCAGTGTGGGGGTTTGAGGGGAGTCACGTGGTGGTGTGGTCTCCTCTCACATGCAAGCCTCAAGTTGCTGGATTCTCAACAAGTTGTTCAAACCAGGGTAGGACTTCAAAAGAGCTACTTGAAAAAAAGTAGGAACTTTACTGAAAAGTAGAAACTTAGGAATTGGTGGTGGATAGATGAAGAATATCAGAGAATAGGTGAGTTCCCACAGTGAAAAGGAAACAGGAAGTCTGGTCCTATTGGAAAAGGAAACAGAAGGCTTCTTAGTTTAGTGTGTGTTTAGGTAACTAGGTGTCCAGATATGAACTGCCTGCTTTGTAGTTTAGCCTTAGTTACTGGGAGTACCCAAGCCCCAAGCATCACATTCTCAGTGATATCCTGTGTCTCTTTAAAATCTATTTGGGGATCCAGACATGCAGACATGGTGGCTTACACCTGTAATCCCAGCACTTTGGGAGGCTGAGGAGGGAGGATTCCTTGAGAGACCAGCCTGGGCAACATAGTGAGACCCCATCTCTAAAAAACATTTAAAACTTAATTGGAGGGCGGCTCCTGTGGCTCAGCGAGTAGGGCGCTGGCCCCATATACCGAAGGTGGTGGGTTCAAGCCCGGCCTCGGCGGAACTGCAAAACAAAAAAATAGCCAGGTGCTGTGGCGGGTGCTTATAGTCCCAGCTACTCGGGAGGCTGAGGCAAAAGAATTGCTTAAGTTCAGGAGTTGGAGGTTGCTGTGAGCTGTGTGATGCTACGGCACTCTACCGAGGGCGATAAAGTGAGACTTTGTCTCTACAAAAAAAAAACAAATAAAAGTTAATTGGATATGGTGGCTCACATCTGTAGTCCCAATTACTCAGGGGACTGAGGCAGGGAGATTGCTTGAACCCAGGAGTTCAAGGTTACAGGGAGCTATGATCGTTGCACTGCACTCCAAAGCCTGGGCTATGAAATAAAATAAAATATCTTTAAAATAAAATAAATTCATCTTGGAAACAGGGGCAAGAGTCAGCTCTGAGTTGTTGTGGAAGGTAAATGAAGTTGGACCCTCACCTGTGCCTCCCCTCGCCTGTGATAGCAGTTCATGCAAATCTAGTGCCCACCAGTCCACGCTCGCCAGTTGTGGAACAATTACAATGAGGAGTGTTCCTAATTCATCACACAACTGGTTGCCCAGTCTGATTAATAGGGTAATTGGCTATTTCCACACCTGAGTTACCCATCACCATGGCTCAAGAATGTCTTAGTTTCCTTTAGCAGCCAGTGGAGAGTCATCATTTGCTGACTTTGGGAAGGCAGCTGGCCCCCATCATTAGTTATGCCTTGGAAGCTGAGGCTGCAGGTCCCCAAGGGGGTCATTGTGGGCTCAAATAGATAGGAGGTGTCTGTACTGTGATGTGCTAATTTAAATGATGATCGGTGACTGGAGTGGGGGATGGATGAGGGAGCCAGGGCCAAGGAAGGAGGCAAAGGCTTTAACTTGGCACCAAATAGCTAGAACCACACTGAGATTCTGCCAAAGAGATTTACTGCCCGAGGAAGTAGGGGACCTTTGTTGGATTCTGGGCATTCATTGTTTTCAAGATAATGGGGCCAACCCCTATTGTGTCAGGAGCCCCCAGCACTAGTGTGGAATGTATGTTTTTCTAAATTTGATTCCAGCTAATCTATAATAGAAAGTATTCGGAAAGCTGGCGTATGTCAGAGCCAGAATTGTCCCTTTGGGTCCAAGCTCCTCACTTTATGTAAGATAAACCATACGGAGAGCATACACGTAGAGTTGTTTTATCAGTGGAGTATATTTGAGTGAGTCTGACCACTTAACCTAGTTTGTGACAGGTGGTGCATATTATTACAAGAGAATGAGTGGGAGTTACGAGAAACACCCAGGACTATGAACCCCAACAAAGCTTACTAGAGCTTGCATAGAGACTGACCCCTGGTCCTCAATCCAAGGAAGAACAGGGCTGACCCAAGTATGAAGCTGCTGGAAAGGATATAAAGTCAAGGTCAGGCATGAAATAGAAAATAAAAAGGAAGAAAGGGAGATGGCTTTCTTTCTGAATTCAGGGAGCTGGACAGAGAGACGAGATTGATGAAAAATGCCCAGTATTTCTCTTTGTTTGGCTTTGAAATATGGTATATCACTTTTGTAGCAGGAGGGCCACCCCAGACTTATATTTTGTTTGGGTGATTTCTAGAGTGGGTTGGCATCCTCTGGACATAGGCTAGATGCTCCCTGACCTGCAGAAAAGCAGAGGAGGCTGGTCTGAGGTGGGAACTTGCCACTTGAGGACTCACCCAGGCAAGGAGCCCAGATAGTTAAGAGTGCTCTCTGTGAGATAGACTGCTTGGAATTAAATCCAGGGTCCAGGATGTGCCATTGAGTGATGTTGGACAAGTCATTTAGTGGCTCAGAACTTTAATTTTCGCATCTTCCAAATGGGAATGTTACCTGCCGTATATGACCTGTTATGAGGGTTAAACAGGAAAACGTGCGCGTGGTTCACGGTGTGGTGCTGGACACGCCTTCGGTGCTTCACAGATGTTACGTATTATTGGTTTAAAGGGAATGGTTTAGTGTTGACTGTATCATGGGTCCTTCTATGCTTCTGAAATGAAGAGGGACACAGAGAACTTGAAGAGAAGCTAAGGGAGGAATTGTAGGTCCAATTATAGGAAGAAAGAGGGAGAAATTATAAGGCAGACTAGAGAAACAAAAGCTGTTCAGATCTTCAGCTATGCTGAGAACAAGACAAAAAGCCTCAACAGCTGCACGAGGGATTTTGGTTAGACTCACAAAAGAAATTTCCTGGCAGTGAAAGCTATCAAATGTTACTAGACAGAGAGTTTTTCTTATCTTCTGGGGTTGTTTACCCAGCCATTCCTAGAGCCAGAGAGGCCGATGAGATGTCAAAAATCTATCCCTGTGAGTCTCTGGTTCTCAACTTGGAGAATCAAAAGCAGCAAAGTGGTCTGGATGCAAGATTCAGCTGCCCCTCAAAGCTGTTTGGGGCAAAAGCCCTTGAATACATCTGGTAAATTTGCCTCTCATCCTGCTAACACACAGCCCTTCACGGAGTGGAGGTTGTCAGCCCTCTTGGCCTATCCTCCGGCAGGAGATTATCAAGAAGCGTTTTTTTTATTGGACCACTAAAGCCAATGTGGTGGAGGCAGTGTCATCTCCTGATGTCCCCTAACTGACCATATCCCCCCCAGAAACCCAGGAGCCCACTTCAAGCCATAACATACAGGCTGTCCTTGGGCAAGATCAAAGGGGTCAGAAGCACCCATGTGGGAAGCTCTTCCTGAGTCCACACAGGTGTGAGCTTTAGCATCTGGACTCTGAATTTAATCAGGGGTTAGGTCAGACCCCACTCTGAAGATCGGAGAGAGTAACAGAAACATCCTGAGGGTAGACAGGCTCTCCAGGATTCCTGCCTCCAAGGTTAAGGAAGGTTTCCTACGACATCCAAAAGGAAATGGTCGTTTTCACCATGTAGAATCTCTTGCAGTAATCACCTTTAGACCTTAGAGAGTCTTCCTATATTTGCTTCTCCAGATAAGTAAGTTAGGGGCCCTCCTTTGGGAACAGTGGCTCCCAAAGCCACCAGCTGGCTTAACCTTCCTGAATTTTCATATAAATTTCTCCTGCTGCAGTTGACCACATTTCATCAGAACCTCCCCCGTGGGGCCAGCCTTCTTGTTCCTTAATAACAGCTTGTGTCCCCCTGACTCTTCTTCAAGCTTTTCATGCCTGTGAGAATCCAGTCGAGGTGCCTTCGGAGTGTCTTAATTCCTCTCCAGCTTGGGTCTAAGCTTACTTAATAGCCACTGAGGAGAGAAGGAATCTCAGCCGAGAGTGAGAGTACGAACACGTAGTGGAAGAGTTTCACCAGAGCAGCTCACTAAGACAGAAATGTCTTTCTCCTTGGCTTTTCTTTGGTCTGAGTAGGAAAGATATTCCCAAAGCTGACTGTCAGAAGTAGGGATGGGTAGAATGGGTGTGGAGCACAAGTTTTTGATGCAAAATGGTCTAGAATCCAAATCAGAACTAGCTATGACCTTGAGCAAGTTTATTGACTTCACTGAACCTCAGTTTCCTCTCCTGAAAATGGGAATAAGGCCCCCGCAGATTGGTTGTGAGGGTTAAATATGATGACAATGTGGGCAGAACTGTTAGCACAGTGCTTGGCCCCTAATAAATGGACACCAAATGGTGGGCCTGATGATTACCTCTGACTTCCAGTTTCACCTTCTACCTTTTTATTTTAGGAAACGAACTTTGGCTTGTTTCCCAGTGGCTTCCCCGCTTTCTATAGTTGTTAGCCCACATCCGACAAATGCAGTATTGCTGTATCCTCGTATAGTCACAACTACAGTACATCAAGGCCCCCACAGCGGGACTTTGTGCTAATTTTCCTCCCTCCCACCCTCACTGCTTGCTGGTCGTGTGTGCTTGTGATGTTGCATGCTGTGGTGTAAAGTAAATGTCCACAGGGTCACAGATTGGTGTTTGCAGATTTTTCCCCGCATGGAAGGAGTATGACGCCTGAGCTGGGACCTCTTCCATATAGCAGCAGGATTCCCAGCTCTTGACAGATTCACCAACCTGACACCACAGCCTCTTGCTTTAGAAGCTCCTTTTCCTCATCACGCCCTTGACCTTGTGTCGTCTTGTCTCTTTTGGTGATTCTGTGACAGTGGATGGGAGGAAGCTGCTGCTAATGTCAGGCTTCCTTGGTGTTGGGCGTTGGAAGCTATAAGGGCTGTAGATGTAGATGGTAACCAATTAACCGTATAATGGATTAATCCCCTCAGTAGCCACTGTTGTGTATGTGTGTGCTGGTGGGCCAGATAGATAAGGACGTCTACAAAGAGAAAAAATAACACGTGGGGTAAATAAATTTTTGCCTTCTATTTTTCTTCACCCCCTTTAATTCATTTATCCCACAAACATGTAGTAAACACTTCCTATGCGCTGTGTATTGTGCCAGCAGCCTAATTGCCTCTGTATGTGATTCATCCTTTCTTCCCCTGACAAAAAGATAAAGTAGATACAAACTCTATGAAAAGTGCTTTGGCAGCAGCCAGGGGAGAGAAGCTCCCCGAGGACAGAGGACAGGAGTCCTGACGGACCAGCCAGAACCCAGTGAATCCAGCAAGCTCCTGCAGGAAACAGGGACAGAGTTCCCCACCACTCTGCCCTCACTCTGCCAACACCAATTAAACCCCGAGATAAGTGCCTTTGTCCTCATCCCAGGCATCTCTGAGGGCTCCCAGCCCCTGGCAGCTCTGCTCTCCCACCACCTCTCACTTGTCCAGCTGAGCCTAAGACTTATTAAGCCCATGAGGAAGCTCAGCTTATATTCTTGTTTTTAACCATTCTTGTGTCCAGCCATGCTCCTTTGGGCAGAGGGTGCCTTCTCCAGTTTCCTGATTGCCTTGAAGTTCCCGGGTGGAAGGTCCTTCTCCCTTCCATCTTACATATTTCTGTAGAGCTGCACAAAGAGTTCTGGGGGACAGATGAGGCTCGGGTAAGGTGGGCTCTCCTCTGCTGTGGGTGGGCCCAGACTGGCCTGACCCCTTCCACAGAAACAGCCATCCTAAAAATCCAATCTGTACGAGCCACCTGGCCTTCAAAACCCACTGGATTTCATTGATTTCAGGCCCGTGACTGCTCCAGCCTAGTTGAATTGTAGATCACCCCTTCTCCCCCTCCCCCAGTACCTCGATGCAATTTACCACCCCCCTCCCCAACCCCCTTCCAAAGTCATTAGTGAGGAGGCAGAATGATCTTGGCCCCTGAGTGATTTCCTGTCATCTCTGCTCATTAATTCTCTCCATGTCTTTGCTAAACCATTAATAACTCTCCCTGCATCTTTCAATGTGTGGGGGGCTTTCTGGCTCCATCCCAGTTCCCTGTCTTCAAGGTCCCAGAGAGCAGATTTTCTGTCCTGGGGCCCCCGATACATGCTTCCGTGTCTTCCCCACTCTTGACCGGGGGAGGACTGCTGCTGAGATGGCCTGCCCTCAGGACCACCACAGTGGCCTCTGGGATTCCAACAGAAGATGCTCAGGGAAGGGGAGGTCTCCTGAGCTCCGAGGGAAGCTGGGTGCCTCCCAGCAGACCCTTTCAGAACCTAGGACTGCTCACACTCACACGCTGGTGGGGCCGAGGAGCCCTGAGCTTCCTAACACACCTCATTTAATGATGCCCACGTCCGCGGGGGTGGTTTCATCTGGGAGGGTCAGGCAGGAGACGGAGACATTTCTCTCTAGCCTGACAGTGTTGGCCTAGTCGAGTCAGCCCTCTGGAAGGAGGCTCACGGAGTCTATTCTGTTCTGTTTCAGCCCGAGGTGTTGCGGAAAGAACACCCAGCTTCATGTATCCCCAGGGCACTTCGAGCAGTCAGATGGTGCTTCGGGGCATGGACCTCTTGCTGGAGTGCATCGCCTCCGGGGTGTACGTACTGTCTGCACCTCCCCATCCAGCCACCCTCCAGGAGGAAGGGGAGGGAGTTTGTCTCTGCTCTATCCTGGCCACATTTGGGGTTATATCATTAGCATAAGAGAAGCAAACAGCCCCTAGTGAGCATAACTTTGCAAATCATAGTCATCTCTGCCTCATTCTGGACAGGGAGAAAAGGAGCTGGTTAGGCATCCTGTGTGTGCATCAGCATCTCACGGGGCTTCACCAACTCCCCAGGCGCTCAGGGCTGAGCACCCTCCTGGGGAGGATCAGCTCTTACAGGACATGGATCATCCTGGGCCCAAGAACACTTCTTGGACACCTGGGTGTCCCAGGCTCTGTGGAAGAAGAGAAGGGCCACATTTAGTGATAAATCCTTTGTTTTCTTCTAGCCCAACACCAGATATCGCATGGTACAAGAAAGGTGGGGACCTCCCATCTGACAAGGCCAAGTTTGAGAACTTTAATAAGGCTCTTCGTATCACCAACGTCTCCGAAGAAGACTCTGGGGAGTATTTCTGCCTGGCCTCCAACAAGATGGGCAGCATCCGGCACACGATCTCGGTGAGAGTAAAGGGTACGTTGTGTGTATTTCTCATTATGATTATTTTGCCAACCCTAAAGGCCATGACCACCCTTCCCTCTGAGGGTGGTTGGGGTCAGAGTGAGTGGGGGAACCTTTCCGCACACTGGTTAGTGGCCACAGCAACCTGCCACGAATGGTGCCACCCTGGAGGTGAGTGTGTGCATGTCTGTGCGTGGGTAGGGGCAGGAAGGAGACCCACCCTGACCATCATCCCACTGCCCTTGGTGCTGGGGCTCCCTCAGCAGGTGAATTTCCTCCCATGGCCCGTTTGGATCACGCCCAGAGCCTTTTCTTTCTTTCATTTTGCATCCCTGTTTGTGATGTGTCGTCTTATCCCTGTGCTGTCTGTGTACTTGTGCATGGTGCTGTGCTGCTTTTTAAAGATGGGGAGTCACCATGGCCAAAATTATTATTTTAAATCACTTTTCCTCCCCCCAAAGCAGGGTGGCCCACCTGATCTATCACAGGCAATAGAGCACACATCTTTACGGGTCTCGGCTGTGTGTGTGGGCTGTGCCAGTGACTTCGCAGCCTGGGGCTGCATGGATGATTGGGTGGTGAAGTCTGAGGCTGGAGTACAGGAACTTTCTCTCTCTTTTTTTTTTTTTTTTTTTGAGACAGTTTCACTTTGTCATCCTCAATAGAGTCCTGTGGCATCATAGCTACAGCATCAAATTCTTGGGCTCAAGCGATCCTCTTGCCTCAGCCTCCAAAGTATCTGGAACTACAGGTGCCCGTTGCAACACCTGGCTGTTTTTAGAGACAGGGTTTTGTTCTTGTTCAGTCTGATCTTAAATTCCTGAGCTCAGACAAGCCACCTGCCTTCAACTTTGAGAGTGCTACGATTACAGGCCTGAGCCACCGCACCTGGCCGAGTACAGGAACTTTCTTAGCACACAGCCTATTGATCTTGTGACCTTGGTTTCAGCACCACAAGCAAACTTAGGGGTTCTTAACTTTTGGAGGGATAACAAGATCTTTAGGCGAATATGATCTAAAAGACCTTTGCTCAAAAAAAAATTCACATTTCCACGTATTAACAAAATTGTCCAAACTGTTGAAAGTGTGGCCAGTTAAGAACTGCTCTAATCAAAGTCCAGTGCCTAAAGAAATGAATACAAGCAGGCACCAGCCACATACACCAGAGACAAATCCAGCCCGGGCCTGCCAAACAATGACAACTGCAACCAAAAAATACCCAGGCGTTGTGGAAGGGTCCTGTAGTCCCAGCTACTTGGGAGGCAGGAGAACCGCTTATGCCCAGGAGTTGGAGGTTACTGTGAGCTGTGATGCCACAGCACTCTACCCAGGGCGACAGCTTGAGGCTCTGTCTCAAAAAAAAAAGAAATGAATACAAGGCCTTTCCTAAGTGGTCTGATCTTACAATGACAGAAATCCAGAGGGACCAATGCAGTGCCCGTCTTACCACCTTCGCTGCCAGTGGAGGCCTTGGGCACACATCAGAAACACCTGTTGCCTCTGAAAGCATCAACTATACAGGCCTCCCCTGGGGATTCTGACTGAGTTGGCCTGAGACAGGCCCCAGAATCCCTGTTTTTTAAAAGGCTCTCCAGAGGATTCTAATGAGTAGCCCCAGTTTAGAACTATTGTTCTGTGGACTCAAAATAGGTCAGCATCTCTGCAGCCAGGCTGGCCAAATGTAGGCGAGACCACGTCATCCCAGGAGAATAGGCCCCAGGTGGTGAGGACCTAGTGCTAGAGACACAAGGACTCCGGCCATCCATTCACAAGGTCTCTGGTTTCTTCTGCTTGCTTCGCACTATCTAACTCCCCTGCCTGTACCTGTCCTTGTCTTTCAGCTGCTCCCTACTGGCTAGACGAACCCAAGAACCTTATCCTGGCTCCTGGGGAAGATGGGAGACTAGTGTGTCGAGCCAATGGGAACCCCAAACCCACTGTCCAGTGGATGGTGAATGGGGAACCTTTACAATGTAAGTAACAAGCCGTCATCCCACCTGACTCTCCTCTCTCTCTTGTCATGGGCTCCAGATCCCTGTCTGTGGCCAGTGGTCATTGCACTGGAAGTGAAGGAAAACAGTAGCCCATGGATAGCTGCTTCTCAGCAGCTTTGGACATCTCAGGAGGCAGGAAATCTAGCTTATCTTTGTGTGACAGAATAGGAGACCAGGAGACCTGTGGTTATGTTTCCAGAGTTGAGGGGTTTCTGCTTCCTTGAGGTTTTCTTAAATCTCTGCAGAAGCACCTTAACAATTACAGAACCCAGTTCAGGGTCTGGCGACTGTGGCTGCATCACTGAGGGTTTAGGCTCTGAGTGATGGCCAGATATTGAAAGTGAGAGAGAGCTCAATAACCCATTGCTGATTACCCAAATCCCACTCTGTGCTGATGGTAAAGGAAGAAGCAGAATTATATGATAATATGAAAGATTATGGTTAGCTACAAGGAAGAACTTACCCATGAGAGCAGAGACACAGTTGCAGCTTATTGAGTAGGCATAGACTTGGGGGACATTTAATCTTGCCCAGATGGATGAAGTAACTCCAGCCCTCTTACAGCCAGTGGTCTTGATCAAGTTTTCACATCATATTTCCTCCAGTTATATTTTGCTTTCTCTAGGGGTCAAAGGAAATATAATAATGGTATCAACCAAAGGGGACAAAAAAATAGATGCGGAGAAGTCAGAATCTAACTCAAGAGCAGCATCCAGTAGAAGCATGTAGAGAGGCAGGGGAGGGTGTAACATGGATTGTGTGCCAGGCACTGCACCCCTGTTGCTGCTTTTATGTTGGGCATTAAAGGTAAGAAAATAAGGATCTGGTTGGTGCAGTGAACTGCCTGAGATGAGTGGCCCAGATGTGGTGAACTGTGAGTCTGTAACACCTGTACCAGCTGGTACTGCACCTAGTTGTCCCCAATAAATGTTATTTCCCTGGCTACAAACAGAGATTTGGACATTGCCTGGCCTCTGGAGCTTTCTGTCCTAACAGCACTTTGGGGGATAAGGCAGGCAGTGGTGCTAAACTTCAAAGCATCATTAAGTAAATACAGTTCAGGACTTGCAGCTGAGCCTTGGTTTTGGAAAAGTCACCTGTCACTCTCCCCAGGGAACATGTGAAGGGAATGACTAGGAGGAGAGTTGGTTCCCTGGGAGTTTCCAGACACGGAGACATTCAAGTTGCTGGCATTGCCTGCCTCGGTGCCTTGTGGCTGAGTGGGGACCTGGGGATTGATGATAAGGATGCTGACCTTGTCTTCACTTACCTTCGGCTGACGCCCCAGTTCCAGCGCAGACTTGCTATCTGTGGAGTGGCGCCCGCAGGCCAGACTCCTTCCATCCTCCTCTGCTGACTTCCCTCATAGGTCTGGGTGATCCTGAGTGAGTTCATGGACTCTGCCAGCCTAATCACCTGTTTCCTAGTACAGAAATCTCAAGGAGGAAAGTCACCTAGTGGTTAAAGCTGAGTGGCAAGTGTTTACATTTCTAGAATTTTTTTACAACTCATTATCATCTCTTATCTTAGCTTTCCTTAGAGTAGGGGAAAGATGAGACTGAGTCTTCTCCATTTTTCAGATGAAGGAAATGAGGCCCAGAAGAATTGATTGATTTGCCCCAGATCCCAGAATTCCCAGTGACGTGTGGACAAACCAAGACACACACACACAGCCACTCCCTAGCCTCTGCTCTCTGCACCCCAAGCCAGCAGTACTAGGAGAACTATGGGAGGGAATGTCCTCTCTCAGGTTAGAGTTTTGGGGAAGACCTAGGATTTTGGCCCTAAGGACTCTTTCAGTTTTCAACAGGAACTGGCTTGCAAGCTTTACTTTGTGAATGTTTAGAAAATGTCTAGGGCGGCGCCTATGGCTCAAAGGAGTAGGGTGCCAGCCCCATATGCTGGAGGTGGCAGGTTCAAACCCAGCCCCGGCCAAAAAACTGCCAAAAAAAAAAAGAGAAAGAAAGAAAATGTCTGCGGGGGTGGGGGTAGGCGATAGGCCCTATCGATTTATATATTGCCTTATACTTTTCAAAACACATTTACATATATGCATATTGGATAATGACAATAATAACCAGTATGTGCTAGGCCTTCTGCTAGTCAGTTTATATGTGCATGAAATCTCAGATTATCTTCACAAAAATCCCAGGAGGTGACATGTTATTCCCATTTTGCAGACAAGTAAATTGAACCTCAAGGTGATTGAGTGATGCTGGTAGGTGATGTGGTGAGAATTCAAACCCCTTTCCATTTCCAAAGCTGATACTCTCAATCACACCTGCCCAGCTGTTACATAGTTCAAGCAGGAAGTCATATTCCCAGTATCCTAAACTAGACTAAACTTCAGCAGGTTAGGTGAAGGGCCAAGGTCACACAGCTCCGTAGTGGTGAGGCCAGAAGCCAGGTCATCTGGGATCCACCTAAGACTCTCCCCCGCACCCCAGTCATACTCAGGACCCCTGGCCTGAGCCCCAAGTGCCCTTCATTTTGCCCTCCCCATCTGTCACAAGGAGTGTCTCTTCCTTATCTATAGCGGCACCACCCAACCCAAACCGAGAAGTGGCTGGTGACACCATCATCTTCCGAGACACCCAGATCAGCAGCAGGGCCGTGTACCAGTGCAACACCTCCAATGAGCATGGCTACCTGCTGGCCAATGCCTTTGTCAGCGTGCTGGGTGAGTGTGTGCTTCACAGCAGTCTCCTCCTCTGCTCTCCTGCCATGGAGTTGTCCTGGGGCTTGGTTATGTCATGGGCTGCCCTTTCTTCTCCAGAGATTGGCCAGGCTGGGTGAGATGAGATGATGTGGGGATGGGAAGCACGGAGCACTTAAAATCTACAGAGTAGGATGAGCAGACAGGGTTAGTTCCAGCAGAGAAGTCAGTCTTCATCCCCTCCCTCCCCTGGTGGGAGAGTGGGTCTATCTCATCTCCCTGGTGCATCCACAGTGACTTCCCTAGGTTCTCAGGTGGATCTCAGGGTGGGAAATTGTCCTGAGTATGCAGCAGCCCTGAGCACCGAGAGGGGGGGCTAGGAGGTGTCTTTGGGTTGTGCAGGAGCAGCTACACAGCCTGCTGGATAGTTTGGGGAAAGCCTTTGCAGAAGCTGGACTGGGTATAAGGTAGGTTGAGGGTAGATGGACGAACTTACAAACCAACAAGTGTCTTGGTGCTTAGAGAGCTGCTTCACAGCAGTCTCCTCCTCAAGGAGAAAGCATGCAGTGCTTAGAGAGCTGCTTCACAGCAGTCTCCTCCTTTCAAGGAGAAAGCATGTAGTGAAAGTAAGACCAAGGTGGGGAAAATGCAAGAATTAGAATCTGCACCCAAGATTGGTTCTCTGGGAATTTCAGATGTGCCACCTCGGATGATGTCGCCCCGGAACCAGCTCATTAGGGTGATCCTTTACAACCGAACACGGCTGGACTGCCCATTCTTTGGGTCTCCCATCCCCACACTCCGATGGTAAGTTCCAGAAGACTAGGGTCATCTGTCTCACTTTCTCCCGCCCATCTGGCCCATGATAGGTATTCAGCAAGACCTGGGAACCTTAAAAGGTCGTTGTAGCTGAGCGGAACTTGGCAGATCACCCGGGTCCCTTATTATCCAGAAAGGGAAACCAAGGCCCAGAGAGGGGTAGAGACTTGCCAGGGCCTCCCAGTGTTTGGACACAGGCCCTACATAGCTCAGGGCTCCAAACCCCGCGGTCCCACTCGGGGGCCACTGCCCCATGCCCCCGGGCCGCCCCTTCTCAGTGTACCGCATGTTCTGCTGCTCTGTTGTGAGGTTTAAGAATGGGCAAGGAAGCAACCTGGATGGTGGCAACTACCACGTGTACGAGAATGGCAGCCTGGAGATCAAGATGATCCGCAAAGAGGACCAAGGCATCTACACCTGTGTCGCCACCAACATTCTGGGCAAAGCTGAAAACCAAGTCCGCCTAGAGGTCAAAGGTAAAGGAGAGGGGTCACAGGTAGGGAGTTCAAACTGTGGCAAGGAAGCCCCGCTGCAGTTACCCAGCTGTGATATTCACTGTGAAAATGCCCCATCCCTGATGTCTAATCCTGAGTGGGCGCCTCGGTGTGCATCTGTGTGGCCTCACTGACCCTCCCAGGTGCCGGAAGCACCACATCAGCTTATTACCAGCCTGGTCCAGAGGGAACTAACAAGGGAAATGGCTGCCCACACCACCCCCCAGTACCACCCGGAAGTGACATCCTATGTTCCCGAGCCTGACAGGAAGGATTTGGATTACCATCGGGGGTTACCCTGGAAATCCCCTCCACTCATACAACTGTGTACTTTTTGAGCCATCTTCTATGGTTGGTCAGGCGTGTCACCCTGTGTGGCCCCAGGGGGAGCTGGGCAGAGAATGGGTCAGCAACAAGCTCCTTGGGCTTCTCCACAGACCCCACCAGGATCTACCGGATGCCTGAGGACCAGGTCGCCAAGCGGGGCACCAGCGTGCAGCTGGAGTGTCGTGTGAAGCACGACCCATCCCTGAAACTCTCCGTCTCCTGGCTGAAGGACGATGAGCCACTCTACATTGGAAGCAGGTTTTTGTGCCTCCCTTCTCTCTGCCTGGTCCCGGCTCAAGGGGCATTTTCTTTTCCCTTTCTCTTGGTGACACACTGAAAAGCCCAAGGTCAGGGAACCTGTGGCATGTATGTCACTAAAGAGCTATTGAGGATGGCCTGGGCCACTCCTCCCAACTCAGGGAGAACCCCACCTTCACCCGTCTCGCTCCCTGCTGTCACCTCCCTGCTTCTCTCGCCTTCGCTCTGTTCTCTGCCCCTTCTCTCTTCCCCAGGCCCGTCTCCCTTCACTTCTTCCCTCCCTCTCTGCTCTCACACCTCCTCTTCCTTCTTTTCTTTCTGCCACATCACAGCCTCTGTCAGTCGCCCCCGTCTGCAGTACTCCTGTCCTCCACTAGAGGGCAGGGCCATCCCGAGCCAACTGTGCCCATTGTGGTTAGTTGGTTCTCAGACCTCACTGCACCTGGGCCCACGCCTGCCCCTCCTCTCACCCCAGATTCTGATATCACTGATGTAAGAGTAGGACATTGACAGTGTTTAAAAGTCCCCCTATGGTTTCTAATGTGCAGTCGGGGTTGAAAATCTCCAGTGGGATCCTCCCTCCCAGAACTCTGCACTGCACCTCCCCCATCTCAGGTGCTAGGTTGTGCGGGCCCTGCAGTTGGCCTTGGCACCCGCTGTTTCCAGCCATCACCTGACATTTGCAGTGGGTGTACCCTGCACGTAGGCACAGGCCTTCCATTACTCAGTTGGTGCTGACAGCTTTATAGCCCACTTGCTCCAGGTCCCCTCCTTCCTCTGTGGGACTCAGCACAGGGACAGGCTGGCCTGAGCCTGAGTGCAAAGAAGACATATCTGGGTTAACAATGGACCAGGCTGCAAGTGGGAGAAGAGAAATACCAGTCTGCTTTGGGGGAGGGATAGGCCTCATAATACCCTAATTTAAGAGGGGTGCACATAACTATAAAGGCAGGGAAGCAGACATGGGTGTGGAATTTGAAGGCACCAGTGTGGTTCAGGGCCGCTTGAGCTCCGTCCACTTTCTTTTCCCCTTTGTCAAGTACTGTAAGTGTTCCAGGGGACTGTGAAGCCTTGCCTGTGTCCGAGCATTGACGGGGAGCCTAAATCCCCCAGGAGAGCTGAGGATTCCTAGCTCAGGCTGTGATACTTCCCTTTTCCTTCGGACTTGAGATGCCCCCTCCAGAGAGAAAGCAGTGGGCAGTGCCCAGCAACCCCCCATCGCAACCCCTCCGTGGTACCTTTGCAGGATGAAGAAGGAAGATGACTCTCTGACCATCTTTGGTGTGGCAGAGCGGGACCAGGGCAGTTACACATGCGTCGCCAGCACCGAGCTGGACCAGGACCTGGCCAAGGCCTACCTCACCGTGTTAGGTAACTGTCGCTGCTCACCCTGGCACTGACCGCCCCCACCCGGCCTTCCCGGCAGCCAGAGAAGCAGTAGCTCTGGACAGTTCTGAGGGCAATGCCTGTGGTCAGCGGGCCAGCCAGCTGTGGTGATCTTTTGCTTTTTGATCTCAGGGTTAGGAAGCTTCCACTTTCAGAGTAAATTGGGCTGCGCAGCTTGTTGCCTAAGTAGAATCACAGCTGAAGGGTGCCTGAGTGATATAAAGTGGAAGGAGTTGCTTATTGTGTTCATTTTTACCTTTCTTACAGCTAACTCTAAACCACTAAGACGATTAAAACGATCCATCATTAAAACAAGACTGAGTTTTGTGTTTGTGCTTCCAACGACCTCCGCCAGTCTTCCTCCCCTTCCCACCCTGTTCCTAGGTTTTGGTGGCATTTCACAGCGTGCTATGCCCTGAACAAGATGGTGCTGTCTCTTCCTGTCCTTGTGTCCACACTGGACTATAATTATTAAACTACCGAAAACCGAGGGGAAAGGGGCCTCTCCTTTCCAGTGAGGCAGATCCCTGCTGTCCCCTTGTCACCTCTGTCCTCACGCTGGGCACCTGCTGCCATTAGCACTGGTGCAATAGAAAGGCACAGCTGCTGGAAATAGTGTGCCCGGTCGTATCGGAATGTTCCACCCCCAGCCGTGGAGGAAATACAAGATGGCCTCTGTAAGGGGGGGGGGTTCTCCACGGAGGGGAGAATGAACCTGTGTGTGGACTACCTCAGCCCTGGGGCAGCTGTTCCGGCCTCGACTGCCTATTGGCATCCTTCTGCGATACCTTTAACCCTGGATAACCTGCTAACCTGGATAACCCATCTTACCTTTGCAGCTGATCAGGTCACTCCAACTAACCGTTTGGCCGCCCTGCCCAAAGGTAATTCACACTAATCATGGGCCCTCACCAGCACCCTCTGTAGACACCTAGGGGTGGAGTCTAGGGGGAGGAAGTCCTTTGGGGAAGGATCACGGTGTGAAGGCTCCTGACGGCATCCCCCTCCCCACCACCTTTGGCCTCTTTTCAGGTGTGGGTGTGTGTTCATCTCCCTGAGCCCACAGCACTGCCCTCCTCTGGGCTTGAGGTCCTTGCCCGTTTCACCCGTCCTTTACCCCCAGACATGCTCACCACTGCCTGGGGGTGGCCTGTTCTCCCTAGAAGTGTTTAGGGGCCAGTCAGGGAGCCCACTCCCTTCGGATTAACAGTAGGGCTGTCATTCTGCGGTCTCCCACATCTGCTAGGCTCTATCTTTCAGCAATCCGTACATACATGGGCACACACATTCCTAAATGGGATGTGGGACTCACCTTCGGAATCCTTCCAATACCCAGCTGGACTCAGGGAGTCAAGATGAAGGAAAAATCTTGCCTCCCTCCACCAGTCAGTGGCCACGTGGCTTCACCCCAGGGCCAGGATGGCATTTATACCCACTAAAGCACTCCCAGTGAGATTAGTGTCCCAAAGAGGTGCTGCCCCTACCACTGTTTAGAAGTCTTCTGGGGTTTCCTCTGTCCTCCTGTCTGTCACTGAAACTCCTAGACCAAGTCTCCATCTTCTCTCTGGCCTGGTCCTCTTCCTTTGTTGCCCCTCCACCACTTCCGGCACCTTCTTGCCTTGCTCAGCACCCCAAATGCCTTTCCTGGGCTCCCCTCCCCTCAAAGCCTTGGCACACACAGTAGAGAATAATTATCATGAGAAAGTAGGACAGAATCCCACACCTCATCACCTTTCTAAATGTAGTGAGTGCAGGTCAGATGAGAAGGCAGCAGAGCTGGGATGGCCGTGCTCCTGGTTCTCTGGAGGGCTGGAATTTGGGGGTTCCTATTTGTTCTTCCTCAGTCCCCTGAGGGAAAGGGGTGAGGGTGGCCTTGTGCTCACCTCACGGGGCAGGCTGAGGTTAGATCGTGCTGGTAGTGAAGACCAAGCCCCACAGGGACCTGTCCAGGGTGAGGGCCAGCACGAGGCCAGACCAGCTCTAACTCAGGAGCCCTACGTGGTGTCTTCTCCCTCTGCTGCCAGGACGGCCAGACAGGCCCCGGGACCTAGAGCTCACCGACCTGGCTGAAAGGAGTGTGCGGCTGACCTGGATCCCAGGGGACGATAACAACAGCCCCATCACAGGTCAGCACAGGGCCCCGGAGCTCCAAAACCAGAAAAGATGGTAACCCCAAATGGTAACAACCTTGAACCAAAGGCCTTCCTTGGTTTCTGGTCCCACTTCCACATCACTTGATGTGTGTTCAAGGCTATTCTCAGGATGCACAGAGGCCTTGGTTTCCCTTCCTGTGTCTTAGGAAGAATTCTGCCTGTGCCTTTGTCTATGTGAGGGAGGGTAATAGAACCCAGGAGGAAGTGCATTTAAAGAAGAATGATGCTAACTCAGCTCCTAAAACAGGTCTGTCTTCCCTGCCCACTCAGACTATGTCGTCCAGTTTGAAGAGGACCAGTTCCAACCAGGTGTCTGGCATGACCATTCCAAGTTCCCAGGAAGTGTCAACTCAGCCATCCTCCGGCTGTCACCATATGTCAACTACCAGTTCCGGGTCATTGCTATCAATGAGGTTGGGAGTAGCCACCCCAGCCTCCCATCTGAGCGCTACCGAACCAGTGGAGCACGTGAGTATTTGAAGGCTGTCAGAGGAGGCTGTGGAACCAGGCACCTGAACTCAAACTGAATTCCCCCAGTTCTCAGCCATATGAATGTAGCCAAGTTACTTAACTTTGCCAAACCTCAGCTTCCTGATTACAAAGCAGAGAATAGTAATAACATCTACATTATGGCACTGTCATAAAAAATTGAAAATGCATGTCAGTTACTTATCACGATGCCTGGCATATAGCAAGTACACAATAAATGTTAACTGCCATTTTAATTAGTACTAATATTAATAATTCTTGATTATTTGCTTTAAAGGAAATGTGCAGCAGAAATATATAATCTGGTGTTACATTAGATTTCTTTTCCTTGGCGGTGCCCATAGCTCAGTGGGTAGGGTGCCGGCTACATACACCCAAGGTGGCGGATTCGAACCCGGCCCGGGCGTGCTAAACAACAATGATAACTGCAACAAAAAAATAGCCAGGCATTGTGGCGGGTGCCTGTGGTCCCAGGTACTTGGGAGGCTGAGACAAGAGAATCACTTAAGCCCAAAAGTTTGAGATTGCTGTGAGCCGTGACTCCATGGTACTCTACTGAGGGTGACATAGTAAGACTCTCTCAAAAAATAAAAACAATTTCTTTTTCTACCATACTTGGGTAATGTTTAGATTTCTGAAGTCATACCAGCCCATAGAGGGTGGAGATGCTCCTCAGAATGTTAAATGCCAGGGATAAACCTGTCTGGTATGAAACACGTTTAGTGGCTAAAACACAAAGAGGATAATCCACATTGAGTTGGCTTACTGACCACCCACAGCGTGGGAAGCCTCTGTTAAGGGATTAAAATTCAAAAAAATGAGTTCTGCTCTGGGAGTTTATGGCTTAGCTAGAAAGAGACATCACACACATGAGAAGAAGGCAGTGTGAGTTCAGTCACACATGGGAATGGGACGTAGTGTGCATACAGAAGCTGAGAAAAAACAGGGCAGAGAAGGGACCCATAGGGTGGGAGGAGAGAGGTTGCTCACTATGCCCTCATGAGGCATAAGTTGGACTTAAACTTTGTGTCTGTTTGGGTTTCAGCCCCTGAGTCCAATCCTAGTGACGTGAAGGGAGAGGGGACCAGAAAGAACAACATGGAGATCACATGGACGGTAAGAGGCCATGACCCTGGCCCTCCAGGGATCTGTTCACCAGGCAGCATGCACCTGGGAACCTTCCCTTTATGCCCCAGACTCCCCAAGGCCACAGTGTGCTTCAGACTGTCTGGCTGGCCATGGTGGCCATTCCTCTATACAAAACCAAGCTCCTCTCTGCCATGGGCAGCCAGAAACCAAACAGGACAAATGTCTAAGTGCATGATTTCAGAAAACAGAGGGGAGCAGAGGTGACCCAGTTCCACAGACTGTCAGCCAGGCAGAGTACATGGAGAATGAAGCAAAACCTAATGGACTTTTGCTGAAGAAGGAGGGATTCAGGTTAGATTTCAGGAAAGGTCTAGGCAAACAACATACCAGGCTGTGATGTTTTCTGGGGTCCTTTCACTGGGGAGTGTTGGGAGTGGAAGAAAGACAAGCCCCTAAGACAGGTCCAGGGCAGACCTTTCTTTATTTCAGGGAATGGACTCAGTGACTCTAAAGACTCCCTCCAGATAGGATTGTAAGATTCCATTTTCTTCTTGGCTCAATGACTAGATTTTCTAAGCCAAAATTGGGGTATGTCTCCAAATGACGGTGGTTTTTTCCAAACCACTTCCAAGTCTGAGAGAGGCAAATGCAGCCAATAAAGTGCTAACATTTCTGGGCTGCTGCCTCCAAGGAATGGCAACGGGGAGATAACAGTGAGTGGAATCACAACCATCCCTGTCTCTCTGAGTGGCTGGTCTCACCACTCAGCCTTGCCCAAACAGCAACAGCAACTGGGCTGAGCCCAGATTCAAGGCAGCTAGTCCATGGCGCTACATGACAGCTCCCAAGGGACTGATTCCAGGGCGAGGACCTTAGAAGATAAAAAACAGAAATGGACCCACCTTTAAAGAACTCTGATTTGCGGAAAGGAGAGGACAGATACACAGAATCAGGAGAACTAAAGTCAGTTCTAGGGTCTGGGCACGGTGGCTCACACCTGTAATCCAAACATTCTGGGAGGCCGAGGTGGGTGGATTGCCTGAGCTCACAGGTTTGAGACCAGCTTGAGCCAGAGCGAGACCTGGTCTCTCAAAAACAAAATAGCTGGGCATTGTGGCAGGCACCATAGTCCCAGCTGCTTGGGAGGCTGAGACAAGAGAATTGCTTGAGCCCAAGAGTTTAAGGTGCCAGGGCACTGTACCGAGGGTGACCAAGTGAGATTCTGCCTCAAAAAAAAAACAGTCAGTTCTGGAATTTGAGTTTATTGGCAGGAGGTGTGCTATGGTTAACCAAAACTCATCCCATCTGAATTTGGAAATTACACCATTATCCTTTTATTTTATTTTTGTTTCTGTCATAGGAAGGAGTGTTTCTCTTGTTTGTTTGTTTTGTGATGCAGAATCTCACGCTTTTGCCTTGGGTAAGTGCTGGGGCATCATAGCTCACAGCAGCCTCACACTTTGGGGCTCAAAAGATCTCCTTGCCTCAGCCTCCCAAGTAGCTGAGACTACAGGTGCCTGCCACAATGCCTGGCTAGTTTTTCTATTTTTAGTAAAGATGGGGTCTTGCTTTTGCTGAGGCTGGTCCTGAGCTCAAGCAATCCATCCACCTCAGCCTCCCAGAGTGCTAGGATTATAGGCATGAGCCACTGCACTGGGCCCAAAAGGGTTCTGTTCTGTTTATTTTCTGTTGAAAATAAAGTTTTCACTCCCTTTGCACCTGCGAATGTGGTGGCTCTTAGAGCCATAGTAACTAGGTCTTGGGTGAAGCCTTCATCTCTGGAAGTCTGCTTGCTGCTGGGTTCACTCTGGGCTTTGAGGGACTCATCAGGGAAGAGGATGTGCTCTTCCCTACCCTGCGAGGGGCTGGCTGGTTTTAGGCAGACCTGGAAGGGGGTGCCCGGCACAGAGAGAGAGGGCAAGCTGTAGGTGGACCTTCACTCCTCACCTGTAGCCTCTGCACCCACCTGTTTCTCTCTCTGCCAGCCCATGAATGCCACCTCTGCCTTTGGGCCCAACCTGCGCTACATTGTCAAGTGGCGGCGGAGAGAGACTCGTGAAGCCTGGAACAACGCCACAGTGTGGGGCTCTCGCTACGTGGTGGGGCAGACCCCTGTCTACGTGCCCTATGAGATCCGGGTCCAGGCTGAAAATGACTTTGGGAAGGGCCCAGAGCCGGACACTGTCATTGGTTACTCTGGAGAAGATTGTGAGTAACCTCCCTGTCCCCCATCCAGGCCCCTCGTGACTAGGCCCCACAGGCCAAGAACCTTGGGGTGGGACAACCAGTTCCCAGGAAAGAGAAGTCCTTAGAGTGATCTGGAGCAGACAGACACCTGATGGCGTCAGGAGTGGCAATATTATCATTCATGCAATGGTTAGAATTACTGAATGTCGTCACCTGGTCAAGTACATTCATTTCACAGGTGTGAAAACTGAGGCCCTAAAAGGGAAATCCATGGCAGTATAACATAATAAAAGTAAATTCAGGTGGGGAAACAGAGCCTTGGCCTTCAGATCGCCAGGCTACCGTACCGTCAGGCCATGCTAGTGCCAAGAAAGACCTCAGGATGACCATCCAAAAGAACTATAATTGCACACCTCCACAGGAAGGAGGGCAGGCCACATTCCACCCACAGGCTCCCAGGGGAAACCCTGAGGGATGTAGCAGGTCTCCAGAACGCCAGACTAGCCACTGCCAGTGTTCCTGCTGCCGCCCCCGGCCCTTAGAATTGGGCATAAAGAGAGGTCTTTGGAGGCTGGCGCTGGGAAAGCAACAGGATTCTGGGCATGTATGTGGAGGTATGCATGTGGCTTCCCAGATAACGATGGCCTCTCTGTCCTTGGCACATGAATCCCACAGGCTGCTGAGCCAAGCAGGAGGGTCAGTGGAGTCCCCTCCTGGTTGAGGGCAATCAGGTCTGGGTTTGTTCTGAGGAGTGATCATGTAGGAGAATAGAGTGAGCAGAGGAAGGGAGGAGGGACAGTGTTGGAAGGAATGGACTCACATGGGCAGTGCTGGGGCCACCATGTTCACAGTGGTAAGGTGGAAGGAGAGAGGGCTCGGCCCTGGGCCCCACCTTCCTGGAGGTGATTATGGATTAGACTCCTGAGGGAGATGGCAGAGGGATCTGTCCCACTCCTCGCCTCCGTGGGAGTGGACACTTGCAAACAGGAGCCCAGTGGGTCTGCTGGATGGTAAGTGTGGAAGAGCAACATCTGGTCGTGAGCTTCATAGACCCTTCTCTCAGTTTCCACTGTGTGTACCTGTCCCTGCAGCCTGAGCCCTGATGGATTAGAGAGTCAGGGCAGCACTGCTCTGAAGCAGAGTGAAGAAAAGGGAAGCAGGGATAAGTTATGAGGAACAAGTGGCCTGCCTTTTCCAGGTAGCAATGGGGTCAAAATCCCTTCCTGAACTTATGAGGGTGTCTTTAATCTCATGAGGATAAGAGATTGAACCACATAAATTAATGGTTAATGTTTCTTGCCAGGTATTGGCAAGAAATAGAGGCGCTCTCAAAAGGAACTATCTGTGATGTGTGACTGGGGTTAGAGGGAAAATAACAAGGGGTGTGACCCACCTTGAGGGCCAGCTGCAGCAGGAAGCCATCACGCCACTCCAGCCTGATGGAGCAGGCGGTGGAGGAGTCACCACAGCCTACAAGGACCACCCGCAAGAGTAGAAGAGTGGGTAGAAGAGTGTAAAAAGTTGCCAACCTATAGCCCAGCCAAGAGGAAGCCAGGGGAAGCAATACCCACCCTCCCTCTCCTCCTGTGCCTCCTATTGGCCAAACCCATTTGGAAGTCTGAGAACAAGGCAGCCCAGTTGATAAAGTCCAAAGAGGGAAGCATCCCAGAACTTGGAGCAGGCCAGGGAGGGGTAGAGAATAGAACGGAAGAGCAGATGGCAACTACCCAGCACAGGAGGGTAGTAGGTAATTGTCTTTCAAATGTGTAGACAGAGTCCCTCCCCCCAGACTGCCATCTTTTGTCCTGAACCTTCCCCCCACTTTTTCAAGTACAGCATGATGGAGGAGTCAGCCCCTACCCTCATGGAGCATTGAATGCAGTGCAAGTCCAGGCCAGCAAAGAATAAGAAAGAAGGGCCCTGAGAGTCCGGGGACCAGCCTGCCCACGTAACCAGCTCTCTGTCCCAACTCCTTGCAGATCCCAGGGCTGCACCCACTGAAGTTAAAATCCGAGTCATGAACAGCACAGCCATCAGTCTTCAGTGGAACCGCGTCTACCCTGACACGGTCCAAGGCCAGCTCAGAGAATATCGAGTGAGGAAGCCAGCTCCCAACTCTGCCTAACCACCCAGCTCACTAACCAGGGCAAGGGGCTAGCCGATGTAGGGCATAAGATATTTGGAAGGATCCTGGCGATATATATTGTATCTAAAATTGATTCCAGAAGATGGTGTCTGGGGTTAGCTGTTCAAAAATATACCCAGGAAAAAAATGTATAAATAAACCCAAATGCATCCTATAACATATGTGCTGAGACATTCTGCTCAGCAAAAAAAAAAAAAATCACATGAAGGGTGGTGGGTTTGGGTTGGTTGCATAGCATGTGGGGTTTGTAATGCACACAGGCGCACACCTGCATCTTCAGAAGCAGTGTTGAGGCACCGCTGGGCTACACCCTGCCCCTCTCCCATTTGCTCCTCTGGGCTTCTTGCCTTACCCAGTCTGGTTTCATAAAGCCATAACCAATAGGCAAGGCCACTGAACCGGGGCAGACATCCTCCCTATTGTCACAGCCAACTCTGGATTACCCAGAAAATAAATTTTCAAGGTCCTTGGCTTCTCCTGGTTCTCCCTGCCTGTGAGCAGTTTCTGCTCAACCATCTCTAATCTTTGAAAGAGTGAGCTGAGATGGGAAGAGGGGAAAGAAAACTCAGGGTATACAAGGCTCTCTCACTCATGAGTAGCTTTAGAAGTTGGCTGGCAAGTGGGGGAGGCTATAACTGTGACTAAAGCAGGTTGTGTGGCCGCAGAGGTCATCAAGAGTTGACTGATAGACAGTTGGGGGCAGAACAAAAGAAGCCAGTCTTTTATTGGAAAACAAATGTGGCAAGAGGGGGAAGGTAAAATGATGTAGCCACTTGAATGAGCTCTTGCCCCACAGTGGACTTGCACCCTTAACCTGCCTGCTTGGAGATTTTTCTAGCTAAAGCTTCTTTTGGGTCCCCCTCTAAGTCTGGACTCCCCCTTGCCTTGCCAGGGCAGCCTGGATGACACTGCTGTGGCTGCCTGACCCATGGCTTCTTCCCCACCACTAATTAGACCTCATGTGGCAAGCTCACTCCACTGTCCCCTATAATACACCACCTTCTTTAGCTGCTGTGTCCTATCCGAGCTCTGCCACCATGCAGCCCAGCATCCCATTGACTTGGATGTGTGACCATCTCTTGGACATGTGTCTATCTCATCCCTAAAAGTCTTCAAACAATGTGAAAAGAAACAATTTTACTTCCAAGGATGAAATCAACCCTTTCTCATATTCAGACTTCTGGGGGTAACCCACTACTTTTCAACGCCTACCTACTGCCAATCTAAATCGTACTAATCTAACTCAAATGATGTGGTCTTTGAGCACAGAGTGGAGCTTTCCATGCCTGGACCCTTGGCTCATATTTGTGGTTCTGGCACGGACTCTCTGAGCACCCTGCTACCCACCTTGGAAATAAGTCTCATGACAGAGCAGCTCAGATGTAAGTTTGGCCGACTCACCCATCCCCCAAAGAGGCGGCATGGATCAGAGATGATTGGAACCAAACGCCCTATTTCTTGTTTGCCATATGTTCATATTCACTAGCGACTAATGAGCGGGAACTATGAGGCTGCTCCCCCCAGCCCTGTGTGGGACCAATGAGGTCATTTGAGACTTGGAGCCTGTAGCAGACAAAGGAAAGACCAGTCACTACCAGCACCACTAACAACTAACCCGGCTCTGCCTGCCTGCCCCTCACCACCTGCTCTGTCCCAAAGGCCTACTACTGGAGGGAGAGCAGCTTGCTGAAGAGCCTGTGGGTGTCTCAGAAGAGACAGCAAGCCAGCTTCTCTGGGGACCGCCTCCGTGGTGTGGTATCCCGCCTCTTCCCCTATAGTAACTACAAGCTGGAGATGGTTGTGGTCAATGGGAGAGGCGATGGGCCTCGCAGTGAAACCAAGGAATTCACCACCCCGGAAGGAGGTAGGTCTGGCCCGCAGCTCTTCAGGGTGGGGTAGGACGAGGGTAGCACACACCCGAGGGCCTGGAGCAGCTCCAGCACAGCTCGGCATGGACAGCCCAAGTGATCTCTTCAAGGCCTCAAGGAGCTGATGATCTGCACGCTGAGCACCTCCCACCATCCCCACAGAGCACCATGGCCAAGGTGACCTGCCCTGACAGGAGATTGTGTCTCAAGAGAAGACCTGTGGCCTGTAGTCCCAGCTACTCGGGAGGCTGAGGCAAGAGAATCGCCTAAGCCCAAAAGCTAGAGGTTGCTGTGAGCTGTGACACCACGGCACTCTACCAGGGCAATAAAATGAGACTCTATCTCTAAAAAAAAAAGAGAAAGAGAAGACCTGTGTAGTCTGCTGACGTAATCCGGACAAGTTGTGCAGACTGACCCCTGAGGGCGCTGCAGGAGCTGGGCTGCCCCACCACCTCCTAAGGCAGAAGGCAGCACGACCAGCCTGACCACTGGAGCCATCTGATTTGTTTACTAGCACCTAAGACCTTCATAGTTCTCTCCCACGTTACCAAGACGCTTTCATTGCGATGGTCAGCTTGTGTGTGTGTGGTGGCTCTGCAGAAGCGTGCCCAGATGTAGCCCCTTCCTTCTGCACAGGTGTATGGTCTGGCCCAGTCCTGGGGTACAGACCCCTGCAGAGTTCCCAGTTCACCTCTTTGTTTTTGCCAATCTTCTTGTATCTGCTTTGCATTTGCTTTGCCCTCTTCTGTTTCTCCTCCTTCCCTTCTTAACTGTTATTTTCCCCATTTTTCTTCTTCCTCCTTTCTCCTCTCCTTTGTTCTTCCCTCTTGTTTTCTTTATTCCTGTCTTTCCCTCCCCCTCAGTTTTATTTTCCTCATCAGCCTCTCCCTATCGCTCCTGCCCTCCCACCCTCTCCTGGTGTTCCATCCGGGGGTTCTTTCTTCCTGCCCCTGAACCCCGCATTCTCAGCTCAGAAGCCTGGGCCTGCTGCCTGGACCCAGTGGTGAGAATCCTTGTCTGAGGATTGGGAGCTGCAGCCTCTGTATGAAACAGTCATAAATGCTTCCCTGCCTAGGAATGGCTCTGCCCAATTTAGAGGTCTCTTTGCAGGATCAGAGCCTCATGTGTGCTGAACCCAGAGTAGTTGCTAACAGAAAACTTGATCTACTTCTTCCCCATTTAAACAGTAGACTCTGAGCCTTTCTTGTCCTCAGACCTGGGGGAAACAACATTGTGAATGGGGCAATGAGCTCTGGCCACCTCACGGTTCTCCCAGGTCCTGATGTGGCAGTATCCAGCATGGGGGTTGCCCGGAGGTCAATGCCTTCATACTTGTGCTTTGTTTTTGTGTTTTCCTCATCCTCCCGACTCCATTCCTCTCCCCCTCATCTCCCCTGCTCTCTCCTCCTTCCCCAAGTACCCAGTGCCCCCAGGCGTTTCCGAGTCCGGCAGCCCAACCTGGAGACAATCAACCTAGAATGGGACCATCCGGAACACCCCAATGGGATCCTGACTGGATACACCCTCAGATACGTTCCCTGTACGTTCTGCCCTTCTCTTTCTCTTAGGTAATCTGAGAATAGGAAACCCCATTCCCACCACTTTTCCTAAGAAATCAAGATAGAAAGACTATGGGCACAGCACATTGCAGAGGGATGGAGGGGCTGAGGAAGGTCCCCACTAGATTAGGGGAGACAGATGACATCTAATCCCTGCTCCTCTTACACAGCTGTGCCTGCAAGGAGCTTCTAGTCTGATGGGTGAGACAAAGGGAACTCTGGTCTAATGAGGGAAACAACCATGGCCTTATAGTCTAATAGTCTCCAACACCTACAAGTCTAAGAGAGATAGTTTCTCACCCAGTGGAGCTTCCATCCTATGGGGTAAACAGTATATTCACAGGAGTCCCTAAACTATTGGGAGACATCTTAACAAGATGCCATTTGTGACAAGGCAGCTGTGTGCAAAGTTGCCGGGTAACTGGAGCAACTCAAATCAGAAAGAAGCCTGGGTTGGGAAGACCTGGCCTAGAGTTCATCGTCACCCTTCAGTGACAGGAGTCCCACTCCATTCAAAAAAGGGTTAAGCCTCTAAAGAAGGTGATGTACCTTATTAGGGAACTCAAAGGGCCAAGTGTTGTGTTCTTAACTATTTTAATAGCCAGCTGTGTGCTTGTGTGCTGTTGTGAATCAATCCCATGACCTGACCCTTTGAGCTCTACTAAATAGGCCTTACACAGAGAAGGCGTTAACAATCCAAAGCCCTAGTGGTGTTGCCCTAGTTCTGTCTGAAAGCAGAAAGGAAAGAGTTTTATTGTTGAAAGGGCTTGGGAAATATAAACCAAATCTTTTAGCATCAGCCACATAATTTTGCAATGAGCTGGAGACAACAAGATAAGTGAGGAAGTATTATTGCTGGGAAATAATTAAAGAGCTGAGGGAGTTCTTGCCAGAGTTCTGTCTTTGAACCAAGGCTCTCGGATCGCTATGCAGGTGCTACTGTTTCCCTTTCCAACAAAGCCAGGAAGGTGCTCTCCTTCCAGCTGCAGATTATATAACTCGTCACAGTAAATGTTGCCAAAGTTTAATCCCACTTAACTATCTTTCCCCAGTTAATGGAACCAAAGTAGGAAAGCAGATAGTGGAAAACTTCTCTCCCAATCAGACCAAGTTCACAGTGCAGAGAGCAGATCCTGTGTCACGCTACCGCTTCACCCTCAGCGCCAGGACGCAGGTGGGCTCTGGGGAAGCAGTCACAGAGGAGTCACCAGCACTCCCTAATGAAGGTAGGTACCTGGCGGCAGCCCCTGGAGTAAAAGTCCCAGCTAGTTCAGATACTAGAGAACCACCCCAAGAGCTGTACCTGGGCTCCCAGGATAGAGAGGCAATGAGGCTGCAAGTCCTCAAGCCCTCCATGGGAGAGAGCCCATCTTACGTGCTGAGAGGTGGGAACTGGCATTGCATCTAGAAAACTCAGATCTCCTTAGGCTGCTGCCATTAGACCTGGGTCCCCATTTGGTCTTTCTTTACTCAGCGACTTAACATCTATCATCTTTCCTTCTTGTGGAGGAATAAGGAAGAGAGCATGAGTTGAGAGATGAGAGAAAGCATCTGGAACTAAATATGCTAATGAACTCAGAGAATAGCGAAAAGGTTCACCTGTTGAGGGAGGCAGGAATGCGATTGAGGGTCTCCCATGAGAGCTCTGGGGATAGCTTTCCTTCCCAAAGGTATGTGTGTTCAAGGAGGTAGGGGAGCTGCCATGATTTTAAAGCTGTTTGCTGAGATCATGCGTAGAGCAGACAATGTGGTCCCTCCTTGAAGCCTGAATTGGGTGAGTTGTCAGGCTGTGGAGAGGAGGGGGAGTAGGGAAATAGCCATTTGCCAAGCCAGCCCCTCAAAGAACAAATGAGTTCACTACTGGATCTTGGGTCCTGGCATCCTCCAGCTGCATCTGCTGGAGGGTTCCACTAGAGGGAGCTCCAGGCTCACTGCACACGTGCTGGCTTCAGTGGGAGTGTGAGGTTCAGGGACCTGAGATTACAAAAGCTTCAATATTGGCAGACCACCTGGGAAAATTGTGGGACCCTCTGCCCTTTTGGAGGTGCAATGGTCTATTCAACCATTTCTTGGGCACCCACAACATTAGGTGCCAGACACTGCAGAAAATAAGGGACACAAAGGTAATAAACTCACACCATCCAGACGGGGAGCCATTGGTAAGAATATCTAACGATGTGCCTAAGTGAGGGAGGACTCCACAGAGAGGTGGGATGAGCAGACATCCTTAAGGCTGACCATGAGTTATCATGTCTAGTGCTTTCCCCAGACACCTCAGATACCACGGCTGGCCTTGGCCCAGATGGGTTTTCCTGCACACCACCACCCCCTTTCCAACCCAAGAAGGCATCATTGCTTCCTTCACCAGGGCTACCAGGCCCCATTACCTCTGCCCCCTCACCCTGGGCTCCCAAAAGAGCTTCAGCAGCCCCACATCCCTCCCTGCCAGCAGGCCAGCCCTGAAGGAAGGTAAGGAGGGCCATGCAGAAGCTGAAGGAAGGCTGGCAATCCCCTCTGCATCCCTCTCTGGTCTCATACACCAGGAGCCGCACAACATGCTCCCCTCCTGGTGGACTCTCCCTATGCCCTGGGCACTCGGGAACGTATTAGGGCTGGAAAACTTTGGGTAAATGACTAATGTATGCCTGTTACCAGAGGCCAGGCCAGGATGTGGTGCTCTTTCTTGATTACTGAATTCTGTAAGGAACTTTATTATAAAGAAACCTCTTCTCCTTCCCCACCTCTACCCCAATAGAGAACATCAGAAGAACAAAGCCCCATTGTCCAGCCCCAGTGACCACCCCAGGGAAAGTTCTGCAGCCCCAGAGAATAAGAAGACAAAGAGTCTTTCTTCTTAGGGATCCAAAGAAAATTCAGGAATTCCATTTAGGGCTCAGTCCATACTTGGGTTTCTAATTCGATAATATCCAACTGGTGGGAAAGAATTGGGACAGCAGAATGCCAGGACACAGACTTTGGAGCTCTAATCCTTCAAAGTGAGAAGGGCCTGGGCCTTCCAAGGGTGAGATGGTGCAGCATGGTTCAGCTGAACATGCTCCCCCTTCTGCTAGCCACGCCAACACTGTGCAGCACCTTCCCCTGAAGACACAGACTGGGGTTGGTATCCTCTTACACCTAATACCCTCAACTCCTGGCATCACAGAGGGTCACCCAGCCTGCTTAGTGGTCATGCCAACCCAGCCAGGGCAGAGCATGCCATCAGGGAAAGAGCTGGGAACATAGTGTTCTGGGCAAATTGTTCTTGCTGCCACCTCTTGGACAATTAGTCCCTGAATCAAGGTGGACACAGTACTTATTAAAAAGGTCTCCAAGACCCAAGTAGAAAGTCTTCTGCAGAAACATGCCTGAACCGCCAAGTGCCAGTTGGCATCCTCAGGGCAACAGCCAGCACCTGGCCACACCGTCTGTGTCAGGTTTAAGCCAGAAGCCCTTCTGCTTGCTTGTCCTGTGGTTTCACTTGTGCTCTGTTTTCTTTTCCCTCTCATCCATTCTTCCCCTCTGTGGCCATCCTGGGTGCTGTGTTCTGAAGCGACTCCAACCGCAGGTATCGTACAAGCAGCGGAGGTAACGGGCACGGCATGGGGCGAGGCAGGTGGAGCCTGGCGCAGCCAAGGCGGAGAGGAGGGAGAGGTTGGGCTGAAAGCATGCTCCAGGCTCGCTCTTTCAGGGGTCAGGAAGCCAGACTGTCAAGGAGGATGTGTGTGGAGGATGGGACCGGTGGAGACCAAGCGTGTTCTCCACCCCTTCGCTTCCCTGCCCCCTGCTGAGAAGAATGATGGCTTAGAAAGGGTCCCCCACACACAGCATCCTGACCTGCTCTCTGAAGCTGCAGTTTTTTCTGACGCTGAGTAGATTACTTTCCACGAACCACCTGAGCCCTTGCCTAGGCTCAACATCTCAGAATGCACAGAGCGTCCACAGCCTTTGGGCCGCCAGCTGTGGCCCTAGAAGGCATGCTGCAGCAGGAGCAGGGGCAGCCGCCACCCCTGAGTGCAGGGGCACGCCGTGCATGTGCCATGCATGTTGCATGGGGGGCCCTGCACGGGCTTTGCCGCTACCGTGGGGTCTGCCCAGTGAGAACGAGTGAGCATGTCCTGGGACAGGGCCAGCTGCTCCAGGGCCTGGAGTCTCAGTGGGCACTGTGGGCTGGTTGTGACCACACACCTCAAAAATCCAGCTCCTCAAAGTCTTTAGCATTAAGAACAGCCTCCACTCACAGGGTCTGGGAAGTAGCTACATGAGCAGGAACAAAAAACCGGGCAGGCAGGTCCTGACCTAGGAGACGACCTGCTAATCATGATCCTCCTCTCCTGTCCTCGTGGTCTACCCCAAAACTGGACAGCCTAGGCAGGGGTCCCCAGGTCCTTTTCCTAGCCTTCTTCTGAGCATCAATTACATTAAGTAGGAAAGTTCTTGCTGGCAGAACAAAGGTCATGGGCAAGGGCTGGGACTGGGAACCAGGCGAGGCAACTGAGGGCTGGCTTAGGAAGGTGATGCCACCTTGTGCAATTTGGTCTCCTCCCCACCTTCACTCATCTCTCTCCCATTTCATCCTAGGTTGATTCTATTTCTGTTGCACACCCTGCTTCCTTCAGTTTGCGTTATGTTTTGCCAGGCATATCTGTGGGTGGGGAGCTGCCATTGTCCTTCCCTCCACCAGTTCTCTCCGCCACCCCCACCCCTCATATCTCAGCCTGGTCAGGCCCAGTGCCTCCCACAGGGTCTGAACACTCCCTCTAGGGTGAAGGGGACCAGGGAGAGTGCCGTCCTTGCCACACTGAGGGTATCTCTGACTTCCTGCTTCAAGTTTACATAAGAACCTCTCCTGTGACTATTATAACAGGTGCTTGGGGCAGGCGAAGGGGAGATGCAGGAGCGCACCAGTGCATCCCCTAAAAGCTCGTTAGTAAAGCTGCTCCCCATCTACATTCCCCATTCTGGTGCTCTGGGACCTGGGCGGTGTGGGGTGGTGGTGGCAGAGTCTGCCTTGTTTGGTGGGCATCTGTGCTAGCCTCTACTGCCCCTCTTGTGAGTGAGTAGGAGGTGTCATTTCAAATGCCCCACTTCCTATTTCCTTCCGATTTAGAAAAGTTCCAAACTCTTCGTATTACGCAGAATGAGCTCAGGGTCTCCGTCCATCAATCAAATATTTTCCTAGGCTCCAGCTGCCACGTGACATGGTGGTAGAGGCAGATTGCACTTTTTTGAAATGAGGCGTGCTGATAACATCAGCTGTTCCCAGCTTTGTATGCATAAGAGCCTTCTGCACAACACCCTTTTGTTGTTAGCAGGTGCCAAGCAATGCGCTTAGCCTCCCCATATTCAACATAGGTCCGGTGCCTAGCCTACCACTTTCTTCCTCTTGTCCTCTCCACACCTGGACACTTTCCCCCAAAATGGATCTGTTTATATAGCACCCAGTGAAGATAATCCCTGTCATCCACCTGTATCTGCAATCTCTTAGGATTGCTGTCCATCTGCCTGACAATCTGTGATTCGGCCAGGGTAGGCCACATGCCGTGTGGACATTTTGGACTGAACCTCCCACCTTGGACTATCTGGGAACTGCTGTCCTCATCTTTGCCTCAGCTTAGATCTGCAAATGTCTGGTGGCTTCTGATAAGTGTCCAGCTCCTTGGGGACAGAGAGATGAATGAGACAAGTCATCTCTCCTTAATGTTCTCCATCTTCTACATAGTGCTCTCTGAAAGTCTGGCTGGAGTACCTTCAGCATGCTCCCTCCTGGTAGGGCCCGCTGCTTCCAGCTCCCGCCCACCTGGGACCCCTTAGGTAACAGAGGGTCTCCGTCCCCTCCAGTTGCCAGGCTGGTGGTCTCCACCAGGCACTGTCCATGGGTGTTCCTGTTGTGGCTGGAGATGACTTCCTAGCCCAGGAATGTGTCTTCTGTGGTCACTCTGTAAATTCCACTTCTGGGCCCTACAGCCCTTCTGTCCTCTCCCCGAACTCAAAATAATCTGAATTTCCTTTGACCCAAGCAGTGGATAGTTTTCTGCATGGAAAGCTTGTCCTTTCTCCCCACCTTTACTAGCCCTCTGACAACTCATTCTCCTGACTCTTCTATACCTTCCTCTCGTGGAGCATTTTTTTCTTTCTTCTGCCCTCCCTATCTCACGGATGGCCCTGTCTAGCCTGGGGATAAGAGACACAGCTAATGAGTGGGTCAGAGATAGCATTGGTTGGCTAGCAGTGACTTCAGCCAGCCTAGGTCACACCCTTCAGGGTCACTTCGATGGCAGGCGCCCTGTGGAGGCCTCCTGGGAAGTAGTTCCTTCCCTCTCTCTGCTCTTGCTTCCTGTTACCAACCCTGAGCCAGAGAGAAAGCAGATAGTTAGCCGTCATCAGAGAGAAAAGCTTCCCTTCTGCCGTATTCAACAGAAGTGACCGTGAGCGGGAAGGGACAACATAGGGTGGAAGCATCCTTCCCTATGTCTGTGAGTTGATGAGGGTTTAGGGAATATAGCTTTGTCAGCTTTGAACTTGCCCAGAAGTCTCCGGAACGTATGGGGCAGAGTCAGCTGCCCAGTGTGACTTTTGTTGTTAGCACCCTTGGGCCCAGTAACACCTCTGATCTTCCAAGGAGGGAAGTGGCTGGGACCCCAATGGTTAGAGCCATTTCTAACCTTTGACCAGCAATGTGGGCGAGGAAAACGCTGCCACCTTGTCTCTTGAGGTTTCTCTGTCTCCAGGGCTACTCACTGTATTGCCCTGGGAAGATATGGGCCTGGCCATGGCCCTGTGGGAGTGTGTGGAGGTGTGAATTGTGTGTTTCTGAACATACGAGAGTGGCCTAGGAGCCACACAAGAGTGGGTGTAGCTGTGGGGAAGGTTGACTGAGATTCATTGAAGATACAAAGAATTAGGGTTACACTGATTCTGTTTGTTAGATAAGATTCCCTCTAATAATTATGTCCTTCCCCCAGGAAGTATGCCATACACCATGACCTTCCTTTTCCCTCTAAAAGGGAGTATTTCTAATGAAACCTTTTAAGTAGTCATGGAAAAGGAGAGCCCTGTGAACATTTCACTTGCCAGAAATTGCTGGAAAATACACTGTTGTAAAGGAACTAAATGGGAGCAGTCCTGGCCAGATGGACAGAATAATTTCTCCAGGTTCCTCCCAGCAGCACAGAACAGCATGGCCTTGGCAGCTATAGGGATCAGGCCTGGGAGAGAACTGACCTTTGCCTCCTGGGTCTCAGGCTTTTCCGTGTGTGTGTTTAAGTGAATTCCTTCATGTTGAGCATTGATAGCACTGAGCTACATGCCTGGGGCCACCTTGGACTGAATGCATCCCTGAATAAAGAATATGAGCAGAGAGGTCTGTTCCCACTCCTCACCCCCCTCCATGGCTTCCCTGTGTCTGTGAGTTGACTAGGGTTTAGGGAATATAGCTTTGTCAGCTTTGAACTTGCCCAGAAATCTCCGGAATGTATGGGGCAGAGTCAGCTGCCCAGTGTGACTTTTGTTGTTAGCACCCTTGGGCCCAGTAACACCTCTGATCTTCCAAGGAGGGAAGTGGCTGGGACCCCAAGAACATTCCCTCCTTCTCTGCTGGGGGAGGGCTTGTAATGTTGGAGACCCAGGGGAATGAAAGGGCTTTTGTTTTTCAGACTCTGATTGAGAAGGCTTAGATCACTTCATCCTCTGAGAAAAGCTCTCTGGCAGGTCTCTCTCTGACCTCCCTTCCTGCCCTAGCCCCCTTCTGTGCTGGGGTGGTATGGGGGGCACTGGGCAGGAAAGATGATTTTCCTGAACTTCTGGAGATTTGAGGCAAGGTGGGATTCCTTGATAGTTGCCTGCTTATGTCATAAGGTCCTGCCTACTGCAAAATGGACCATGGTCAGATCACCAGAGATGGAGTTCAAGGAGGAAAGGTAGCTCTGTCTCTGATTCCCTTCTTCTTCATCACACTCTTAGCATAGCAAATATTGGAACTGCGGAGTAAGGCTATTGTTAGCTTCCATGACTCTTCTAAAGAAGGAAAGAGGGCCTATGAAAAAGTTGTCACGTATGTAGACTTCGCCCCCTGGGGCAGACTGATGTCAGAGGTAACTTTGGATAGAAGATGGGGAACAGGAGAGGGTTTTCCCAGAACCCTCTGAACCATTCTCTGCCCCAGATGAAGATGTGTGCAGAAAAGAAGTCCAGTGTGTGTCTCACTGTCAAACTGAGACTTCTGGGTCCACCGTGGTCTGGGAAGACAGAGCTGCCAAGCGCAGGCCACACTGTGACACCATTAGTGCCCCTTTCCCATGCTCTGGTAGGAAGAGAAAGGCCTTGGGGTGCCAGGACCCCACATTTCCTAGAGAGGCAGTTACTAAAAGTCAGGGTGGGTTGTGGTAATTATAGGCAGGACCACCACTGGGCAGAGAAGAAGAGTAGGGAGAGGAAGGAGGGGGGAGAGGGGGAATGAACCGGAAGGTCTGAGACTCGGGAAAGGTCAAGTGCAGGCAGAGTGGAGATTGTCCCCTCTCTGTGGTTGGGTCTGGGTGGCTGTTGAGGCTCAAGCAGATGTGACAGGGTAATTTTGGAGTGAATGGTTGGGTATGGAAGGCTGTCCTGTGCCCCTGAAGGCCAGGGCCCAGCTACCTGCCCACCTCTAAGCTGGGGCTCCAGGGCTGGACCCAACTGGTACTGCTGGGCCTGTGTCTGGGTGGCGTTTGACCTGGGACTCAGGGCCATCCCTGGGGTCTGAGCAATCAGCCGTATCCCCTTCCCATCCTCATCCTCAACCTTTTGGCTGGGTGCATGCTGGGTGCTTCAAGCCACATGGACCATGAGAAGAAAATGAAACACACCCAGGGCTTCATTCTCTTCCTTTCCCATGGTTGTGTTTTCTGTTGCTGTGGTGCGTCTGACCCAGAATGTCCTGCTTGGGGAGTCTCCTGATGACTAAGCTACATCCCCTCACCGGGCTGCCTGCCTTGCACGCGGGGGCCGTTTGTCCAGGCAGGGCACAGCCAAACCAACCAGACTCGGCTGTTTTACATTCCCTCAGCTCCGCCCACCGTGCCCCCGACTACCGCGGGTGCGACGGGCGCTGTGAGCAGCACTGATGCTACTGCCATTGCTGCCACCACCGAAGCCACAACAGTCCCCATCATCCCAACTGTCGCACCTACCACCATCGCCACCACCACCACCGTCGCCACAACTACTACAAGCACTGCTGCCACCACCACGGAGAGTCCTCCCACCACCACCTCCGGGACTAAGATACACGAATCCGGTACTGCGCACGGCCCGTGCTGCCCCGCCCCTCCCAGCCCACCTCCCGGGGTCTCCACTGACGACCCCACAGGCTTCCCCACATAGATGGGGTCTGGGTGGTGGTTACCAGCCAGCGCTTCAGAGCCCCACCTGCACACTCCCTCCGTGGGTGGCCCTGTACCACTCTGCACCATTCTAGTCCCGGATCCCTATTCTCTAACAGAGGGCCAAGCTCCTCGGGTGAGACCTGAGGTCCCAGATGTCATGCTACACTCAGTCAGACAGGCAGTCTTCCAGCTAGCTCACGGCTGAGCACTCTGAAAGTAAGAGTGTGAGGAAGGAAAAAGCAGCTGGCACTACACAGGTGGGATGGGAGGTTCCTGCTCCAGCCATGTTTGTGTCCAGCCTTGCAGAATAGAGGCCGAATAGCAGGGGGTGGCTGTCCATGCCAGGCAGCTCTGTCCCCAGGACCCTTGCTCCTTCCTTACCCCTCTTCTTCCAAGGAACACTTACAGAATTTTTATAAAGGCATAACTTTAAGGAAACAATATCACCCAGGAGCTCCTTAAGGCCTAAAGGTGCTCAGCTGCTCTTCCCCCTCACTTTCCCCATTCCCTAAAGGCAGGCGTAGAGGGAAATTGCAGCCTGCTTGAGGCTTCTGGTAAAAATCAATCCGGTGGTCTCCACAGACGAACCCACAGGCTTGCTAAGCCCGAGAATGTGCTGTTGCTACAGCCAGGAAGTCTGTTCTTCCAGCATGAGGAGACCCCTGGAGAATTCACAGACACTTTTAAGCACTGAGCATCAGTCTTTTATTACCACAGAGGGGGAGGTCTCTAACTTCCTGAGCCCACATTGCCAGCTGTCTGGTCAGTGTGAGGCAACCAGCAAGGCTGGCAGGAAGCACCTGGAACTTCCCTCCAGGAGTTGATAGACCCCACCCACCACTACCTCTTAAGCCTCTGTCTCCCTCCCTGCCCCATTTTTCTCAGCCGCCTGAATGAGAATGGAGGCTTCCTATACATATTTTTAAACTCGGTGTCATGGAGTTAAGTGGTTATGAGGGGAGACGTGTAATGCAGAGCTGACACAATGCTCCTCAGATCCCTGAAAACACCACCTTGCTTTACAGGTGCAATCTAGAATTTAAACAACATGCACTTTAGGAAGGAATTGATTGTGGAGAAATCTCCTAGGCTATTAGAAGTTGCCACCAGTGGTTTGGTGACTTGTGTTCTTTGGGGCCACAGTGAGGTATTTTATTCATTAAAGTGGGGTTTTGTGTCCTGTAAGTGTTTTGAGTTTACAGAAAAGATGCATAAAAAATTAAGAAAGGCAGTGGATCTTGCCCCCCAGCAAAGAGTTGCTTGTTTTCTACAAAGAATCATCTTGCTGCCATGTAAAACCAGCCTCCTGGACTCTCATACCCCAAGTTTACTCTGTGTCTAAGGCATCATGGAGGGCATGGCAATGGCCTTGGTCTTATCTAGACCTTGGGGACATTCCTTAAACACCCTCTCTTAATGCCTTTTAAATGATTTTTAAAATCCAGGATTTTTAAAATGAATTTTCATCTTAATTGTTCCTTACATCTTAGGAGGAAAAAAAAAGTTTTGTAAGTTTACTTTTCTCAGAGTGAAATAGGCCTTTTTATTTGTTCTTTACTTGTCTTTTTCAGATTTCAAGGGATACTCCCCTAATTCTTACAATCTGGGAGTCAGTGGAATAATCCACGCTTCTCCTCAAGGACACTTTTTGTGTTGCCAGGTGTTGAAAGCTCACATTCTTAGTCCTTTATGAACTTTTCAGCTCTTTTGGGTCATCATCTTGATCTCTCTCTGCCAGTGCCTTCCTCCAGTTCCCACCTCTAAAACCATTTTCCCATTGCTTGACCTTTGCTAGAAGCACCTCAATCTTCATTTCCTTAAAGACAGCCACATTTGAGTCAGTATCATATCAGCATCCAAACTGTTTAAACACAAATTTTCTAGCTATTTACAGGGCTCAGAGCTAAGGAGGAAGAAACTCAAGTCTCCAAATCATGGCTAATCATAATTCATTCCCACTGACAAGAGTCATGAAATTCCAAGGAACTGGGATTTGAGGTGGCTTAACGCAGCCAGCACAATTGAAGCATCTGGCAGATAAGTAAAGAAGCCTACCTTCTGCCCTCCCCACGGTGCCATCAGCAGAACCACTCTCTTGGCCCCTCACCTAACATGAATCATATTCACCTGGGGCAACCAGCACCTGACAAGGCTGTACCAGAGAAGGCACTTCTTTGAAATGAAAATCAGGAGATCTTTTATCACTTCCCAGCCCTGCAGACTCAGACACATTTCAAATAGATAATGAATAAATGCATCACCAATGTACTCTATTCATTTATTTTTGACAAGTGAGTTGGTGACAGTACCCCCTTGCATGCTAATAAAATATACAGGAGCCACACTTGTAAAGTCTTTGAAATACAAGGCTTCATGCTAGTATTCCACTATTAAATCTTTGCTGGAAAATGGGGTAATCAGACTGCTGGGACTCTTGAAAAATGATTACGTTTGAAGATTAGTGGCATTCTCCTGTACGTGGGCTATGGTTTCAGACAGTGCCAGGGCTTTGATAAAGTAGCTCCCAGCTCACAGGGACCAGATAATTAATGTCTCCTATGTTGCGTGGCTATCAAGCTTCAAAGACTTTATGGCGTTGAGAAGCCAACAGAATAGGATTCCTCGGGAACTTGGGCCACGGAGAGCTGGTTGTCAAGAAGAGGTTATCATCTCTTGGTTCTGCCTAGCCCAGGCAAGCAGGAATTGTTCACACTGTCTTTACTTGGGACCCAGAGGTTCTAGGCCCCAAGTCACCTTAGAGAGTGTGAGGCTGTTTTATGCTTTGTCTAGGCTGTCATCAGGAACAACCCCAGGGTCCCCATAGGCCAGAATCACCTGTCTGGATTTCCATTCTTCTGCTTCAAAAATCTGTTAAGGTTTTCTCATATTTGGTACCATCCTTCCTGCAACTCTCAGCAAGACATTTGCTTGGCTTTTAAGGACAATCCTCTCCTTGTAGAATGTCATGGTTAAAGGGAAAGAGACTAGCACCTCTCCCCCTCTGTCTGCGTCCTGGCCACAGCGCCTTCTTCCTGGCCCATTTCCTTACACTATTCAAATCCATGACAAGGGATCTGAAAAGGGAACAAGTCCAGGTTAGAGCCTTAGATGGCATGGATCAAAACCCACTCTTTCATTCTTAACCCCATTGTGTAGACACACAGTTCCCAGCTCTACTTCACATCCAAGTCCTGCTGACTGCACATGCTTGGCCCTGGACAGCGGCCCCTGGCCTGGTCACCAAGGCTGCAGCTTAGAGCTCTGTTGGTCCTGTGCACAGCCGTTTCTGACTCTGCCCTTTCCGCGATGACCGTGTGTGTGCGTCCGCTTGTGTGCATGTGTGTGTGTCTCTCCGTCTCTGCCACGACCCCCTCCCCATCACTAACTCCTCTTCTAACCCGTCCACCAGCCCCCGACGAGCAGTCCATATGGAACGTCACGGTGCTCCCCAACAGTAAATGGGCCAACATCACCTGGAAGCACAATTTCGGGCCCGGAACTGACTTTGTGGTTGAGTACACTGACAGTAAGCATTGCTGTGCGGGGCGGCGGTGGTGGCGGCAGCGGCAGTGGCAGTGGCAGTAGCGGTCGCGGGTTGTGGTAGATGCCATTAAATAGATCATGTGAACTCCCCCAGGCTCAGAGAGGCCTTCTAGCTGGGCTTAATTATGGCATAATGAAATCGATATGCGCTCAGGCGGCAGCAAGGTGGTAGGAGCAGGCTCAAGGAAAAGGAAGAGGTTTCTGAAGCCATTAGCGCAGGTCTAGGGTTGCATGTCTGTGGAGGGCCTTCATCCATTTCCTGCCCAGGATGAAGGCTCTGACTAGCCACCCCACGATGAGCAGAGTCTCCCCTCTGCATTGACCTCCTTAATTCAGATTCCGTGTGCACTGACTGATGTCTCCAGTAGACAGACTGGACCAGTTCAACTGTGCTTTGCTCCCAGAGAAACGCCAGTGGACCACAGTCAGAGGCACAGACCAGAGCCTTTGGTCTCTGTTGGTGGGTTGAGCTGAGCTGTTGGATTGCAGAGTATGGTCAGAATATCTCTCTTCTCCTCTGAGTGCAGGTCAGGGTCAAACTCCTCTTCTTGGCCTCTTGAGCATGTGCCTTAAGCAATTTAAACAATTAGCGCAGCCAGAAAATCTGCCTGTGTTTGGGCTAGCCTGCCCAAACACCTCTTAGGAAAGAGCAATGCCAACTCTTAGTTCTCTGTGGTTAGAGGAAGAGTTCACATCCACAGAATCTGAACTCCCCAGCATGGTCAATACTTTTTCAGCTTTCTATTACCACCATTCACCCAATAGCCTAGAGGCACAGACACACCCATCTCCTGATGTGTGAATTCACCACACCCAAGAAATGAGAGGTGAAACCAGGAATGAGAGCCAAGAGGCAGAATCCTGTCTCATTTCCACTTACCATGAGGGGTGCTAACTGGCTCTCTGGCCCTCACTGGGGAAGATCCCATGTGGGAAGCTAAGTGCTTCCACTTCCGGGACAACAGAGCATCAGCTGACAAACTGAGAGTTTAAAGAGGGTCATGTTTAGCGTGAAGGCCGGTGAGGAAAGCCACCTTCAGGAGGGGGAATAATGTCCTCCACTGAAGGATCATCCTTTAAGAGAGCATGGCATGGACAGGTGCAGGGTCGCTGCCTGGAAAGCTGGTCTGTGTGGTGAACTGGACCCGTGGTCTCCTGGGACTTTCCCCTACCGTTTCTGCCTCTGACAGGTACCAGGAACCCAAGCACTGTCTCTCTAGCACCTGGTGCCTGGCTCTAAGCTGACTGAGGTTTCTGTTCCCCAGGCAACCATACGAAAAAAACTGTCCCTGTTAAGGCCCAGGCTCAGCCTATACAGCTGACAGACCTCTATCCCGGGATGACATACACGTTGCGGGTTTATTCCCGGGACAACGAGGGCATCAGCAGTACCGTCATCACCTTTATGACCAGTACAGGTGAGAGGGGATCTGGCCTGGCCATCCCCTACAAGCATGGGGCATTTCATTCTCATCCTCAGCTTCCTGCTTGTCTCTTCTCCTCGGAAAGAAGACTCATCCCCACTCCATTCCTCACCTTGCATGGCGTGTCTCAGCTCTTAGTATGCATCTGCGTGAGCGTAAGGCTCCCGGGAATGGAGAGGAGCCAAATGTGCATGCATAGTGGAGAAGGAACAGCGATTCGGACCCATGGGGCCGCCTGGGGGTCAGAAGGAAACAAAGGATTGTATAATGAGGACAGAAAACGCTTGGCCCCCGGCTATGCCTGAAACAAAAGAGCTCAGGGTCTGTGCAAACTTGGCCACTGTGTGTGGGCCTGGGCTGCTAGAGAGTAGTGCCTCCTGCCTCATGTGCACAGGGGCTGCCTCCTCCATGTGGGATTAGGACACAGGGCCGTCCCAGGATGTTGATCCAGAAATGTCCCCAGGAGCCAAACCAAGGATCCATGCTATGTTACAGCCTTGCCACCATTATCTGTTGTTAAAAATTCCAAAGTGAGTGGTATGACTTACTTAGGGCTTTGTTTTTGTCCCAAGTTTGTCTTGGCCTAGAAGGAGGTGACTTTTGCATGCAAGGAGAGGGAAAGCAGCACTCCCGTACTAGGACAGTTCTGACTCTACATCAGCTTCAGCTGTGGATGGAGAAGCCTCTTCATTATGCCAAATGAACAGGCCAACTGGGGCTCAGTAAAGGGTACAAGGTTCAGAAATTTCTCTGCTGGTAGAGGTGGCTGACAGTCTAGAAACTCTAAGGGCACTTGCGTGTCTGAGTATTTGTGTATAGCTTAAAATTGGCCAGGCAGGTTGCCAAGTGGTCTGTGTGCTAAGCCCTAGGGCCAAGGGTAAGGGTGGGGAAAGAGATTAGGAAAGAAAAGGATCAGTCCCTACCCCAAGGGATAGCCTAATTAGATGCAGGTCATTACACACACGGGATGGGGGTGGCGATGTACAGTGATTTATATGAACTTGTGAATGCTGCCTTAAATATTCATTACTCTTCCTGCGCCTGGCCTTGTGAGGCTGATCCTGGTGGCTTGCATCTTGAGTCACTGCTCATCTGTATGAATGTCTCACCCCACCCCTTCTGGCCTAGTCCCTCCTGGTCTGGTATCCTGTCTTCCTCCCTGTGTCTCAGCCTGTCCTGCACATTGTCATGCCATCAAGACTCCGGGAGTCTGAAAGTCTGGCTGCCTACTTGAGGCTAGCCAAGTCAGGCAGGACATCTGAGTAAATGGCTAAGCCATCCTGTTACAAGGGAGCCAGGCAAGGGAACTGGACAGTTGACTGAGCAGAGCAGGTGGCTGGACTCTATCCGGCCCAGTCGGGGTTCCAAGCTGTTGCTCACCAGTACATGCACTTGATTTTGCTTCATTACAAACTTAAGTCCAGAACAGGAGCAAGAAGCAAAGATAATATTTGAGGACAGAGTTCTATCCTAGGGAATGCTGCCAAAGCCAGTGCAGCCTGCTTTCAGAGCTGTCACTTATCCAGGTGGTGAGCCCTGGGGCTGTGGGCTAGGGTTAAGGAGAGAGAACCAGAGGGAAAAAACCAGTCTCTGCCCTCAGGGGTGTCCTAATCTGCTTTAGGGAGTTAAAACACACACTCCAGAAAAACAACCATTGATACTGTGTATGCTTTTGAACTTGACTTAAATACTCATTTGTCTCTTCCTGTGCTTAGTCTGGAGAGACTCATCTTGATCGCCTGCTAAGTCTTCCCAGAGTCCTCCCAGTACAAGCTGGAGTGGGCAGGTTTATGACTGTAGCTCTGAGTACACATTGTCCGCTTTGTTCCCAGGCTATGGGAAATAGTACTATGTGTAAACCACATAAGGAAAGAAACCATTTTCACTTGCTGAGGTGTGTGAATGTGTGTCTATATCCTTTAAATTATATGTACACATACTGTTTAATGGGTGGCCTCTGGGTGGACTCCAGAGTCAAGTCCACACAAAGCCCCAGGTCCCTCTGTGTTTCATCAAAGCAAGAATTTGTGAGCATCTCTAGGGCCGACCACCGGTCATTTAGACAACCACAAGCTATCACTTCAGTCCATCGACTCAAACGTGCTACAGTGGTTCAGGAAGGAAATGAAAGGAAACCACTGGGAAGGCTAATAAGCTCTCTGCCCTTATCAGAAAGATCCCACTGGGAAGTTAATCACCTTCAAGCTTTTGAAGCCAACAAGACCTGAGGGGCTGCAAACGCATAACCTTGGATTTCAGGAGAACCTCAGCTCTTCTGTGCTGGGAGTGCAGGTGGAGGCAGCAGAATGGTGGTGCTGATGATGGGCCTGCCTCAGACCTCAGGAGAGTGGGGAGCAGGCATTAGGGGACCCACCCGTATCCAGTTTCTGCTGTGTTGGGGAGAATCATCTCTTTAGTCAATCCAGGACAGGCAGTGGGAGTGTGGAGAGGTATCAGATGATGCTTTAGTGAGAGCAGCTGAGCCAAATTATATGTTATATTTATTTATCTATCCCTACTTCTAGAATATAATTCTTCTGCAGACCTTGAGTGACTGCCCTTTCTTCAGTGGCCAAATAAAATTCCTCCCAGTTAGAATTAGAAGTCATCGGAACCGTCTGCTTTGTAAGGGAATTGCCTGTGTCGGAGGGGGATTGCAGGGTATATAACGTGTGCACAAAATATGGGTTCTAGTCCAGGGTAAGGGGCATTTGGACCTATGTTTGCCTGGTCTGTGGGCCCCCAAATTGGATGCTGTTCTCTCCCTGTCAGTTCCAGCTGAAGATGGTGAGTGTAAACACACTTTGGTCGATATATGTCAGTATTACCGGATCCCTCCATTAGGAATCTTGAAATGAGTTTAATAGATTGATTGAGTATGGTGTTGGCAGCCAAATGTAGCTGTCCTGGAGCCTTGCTAAAATGCCTTCCTCTCAGAGTCCAAACCATGGGGTCACATCATAAGTGATATTACTATGTCCTAAATTTCTTTTGCTTTAGAAAGTTAATCATTTTGATGGGGTGTGCTTGAACCCACTTTACCCCAGATCCTATTTTTTGTTTGTTTCCAAAAATCAGAGGTTTTTTTGTTTGTTTGTTTGTTTGTATGTTGAGACAGAGTTTAACTATGTCACCCTCAGTAGAGTGCTGTGGCATCACAGCTCACAGCAACCTCCAACTCTTGGGCTTAAGCAATTCTCTTGCCTCAGCCTCCCAAATAGCTGGGACTACAGGTGCCCGCCGTAACACCCAGCTATTTTTTTGTTGTAGTTGCTATTGTTGATTATAGGCCCAGGCCAGGTTTGAACCTGCCAGCTCCGGTGTATGGGGCTGGTGCCCTAACCACTGAGCTGCGGGTGCCAAGCCTGTTTGTTTTTTGAGACAGGGTCTCACTCTGTTGCCTGGGCTAGAGTGAAGTGGTACAATTATAACTTGCTGAGCCTCAAACTTACGGGCTCAAGTGTTTCCCAAGTAGCTGGGACTACAGGTGCCTACCACCAAGCCTGGCTAATTTTTCTGGGTTTTGTAGAGATGGGGGTCTCACTCAGGTCCTGAACTCCTGACCTCAGCAATCCTCTCACCTTTCCCTCCCAAAGTGCTAGGATTACAGTCCTCACTTGATCAAACGGCACTCTGTATCCAAACTTCACAGGAATTTCTTCTTCAGTAAGGACTGAAGGTAACATTTGGATTTCATCTGGTACTGTCAGGAACAGAAAACTATGTTTGCTATCTAAAAGCCCATGTGGCCACTTTCCCCTGGAATTACGACTTTCTTTCCCAGGAGAAAGGTAGTCTCACAGAGACAGCTGTCAGCAAACATCAGAACGAGCACCAGGAAGGTCGCTGCAGCCATGTAAACTGACCTCTCTGCAGAAGGTGCTGCCAGTATGCAAACACAAGTAAAAGTAATTCCTTCATCCCAGTGCCCAGGTGCAGCATGGTACCTGGGCAAGACAAGATCCACATGACCCCTAGTTATCAGGGAAAAGCCTAACGCAGTATCCCAGGTTAACCATCTACTGGGATTGAATCGCTCCGTTAATCAATAAGTAGTTCACTGCCCACTTTTTATGTGAACAGCATTGTGCTAAGTACTAAGGAGCTCAGAAAGACCCCCAACCTCCAAAACTTCAATAGTGTAATTGAAAACCAGGAAACCAGGACCCAGGAAACAACAATGAAATGTTTGTGGAGGGGCTGGGAGTGAATCAGAGTTCAGAGGTGGCATGAATTGAGCAATCAAAGCTTCATGAAGGAGGGATAGAAAAAGCAAAGGTGGCCATCAAGGAAGGTGACAGCCCAGGCTCTCTTGGGCAGGGAGGGGAGACTGGAGTGCCCAGAAGGCCAGGCTGAGGAGTCGAGCCCAGTGTTGGAAATAAGGAATGGTGGCACATCTTTAAGCAAGTACTTGAGGACAGGATGGAAGCCTCCTAGTGAGGTAATGTCTCATTGCATCCATGGGAACTGACAACCCCCAGTATAGAATGGAGCAGTGAGGTGAATATGAGACATTCGGGAAGGAGAAGTGGCAGCCATGAGAGATGGGAAGAGTGGTGGGGTCTCTGGTGGAGGTGAGGCAGTTGGGAGAGCCAAGGTAGGGGTAGGAGGATGCAGGTTGAATTTCAAGCACAGACATCCAAGGGGTACTGTCAGGGGAAGCTCTGAACTTACAGACGTGGAGGTGGCTGGAGGGAGGGTGGAAATGAGTAAGGATCCCCCGTGATGTAGAGAGCCAAGGAGCCAGAGGGAGGTTTGGAAGAGGCCCACTCAGGAACAGCAGCTGAAGCACTGAGTGTAGTCCTGCTTGACGTCAGATTGCCGGGGTGGAGAAAGGAGTTAGTGGCAGGAACTGAGAGTGATGAAAGATTATGGAGTTTGCTGTAAAAGGACAATGCATGAGCTGCAGCTGAAACGACTGGCAGGTTCCTCGGGGTTTCTGCTTAAAGACACAGCAAACCTCAATGTTTAAGCAGGAGACAGCAGAGAGGAAGAAATTGTGAATGCTGTGAAGTGCAGAGCACTCTTATAGGAATGAGAGACCAAAGAAGTGGGCATTGGGTCCCACTCACAGGGGAGGAGTAGCTTCAGCAGGGGGAGAGGACAGTGCTACTCTGACACTAGAGGGAGGAACAGTTGGAGAGGCTGTGAAGTTTCAGCAGTCTCCAGAGTGTCCAGAGACAACCAGGAATGTGGGAAGGGAGTGATACAGGAACAGCACAGGGGACCAGGGGTAGTGGATCTAGACAGACAGCTGAGGGGTGGCTGGAGGGACAATGAGAGATGAATAAGAGAGCTGCCAGGCAGCATCCATCCATGAATCTGTAATAGGTTGGGGCTTGCAACATCCCCTTTCAGGGATTTATGAAAATAAGGCACGCCAGAGAGACCCACAGCTGGGAACTGAGTTGAGTGCAGGAATAGGTGATACAAAAAGCAGGATGGGGCTCGGCGCCTGTGGCTCAAGCGGCTAAGGTGCCAGCCACGTACACCTGAGCTGGCGGGTTCGAATCCAGCCCGGGCCCACCAAACAACAATGACGGCTGCAACCAAAAAATAGCTGGGCGTTGTGGCGGGCGCCTGTAGTCCCAGCTACTTGGGAGGCGGGGGCAGGAGACTCGCTTGAGCCCGGGAATTGGAGGTTGCTGTGAGCTGTGTTGTCATAGCACTCTACCCAAGGTGACAGCTTGAGGTTCTGTCTCAAAAAAAAGAAAAAAATCAAAAAAAACAAACAAAACATGGGCGGCGTCTATGGCTCATCTAGTAGGGTGCCGGCCCCATATACTGAAGGTGGCGGTTCAAACCCGGCCTCAGCCGAACTGCAAAACAGAAAAATAGCCAGGCGTTGTGGCAGGTGTCTGTGGTCCCAGCTACTTGGAAGGCTGAGGCAAGAGAATCACCTAAGCCCAGGAGTTGGAGGTTGCTGTGATGAGCTGTGATGCCACGGCACTCTACCAAGGGTGATAAAGTGAAGCTCTGTCTCTACAAAAAAAAAAAGCAGGATGGGGCAGGAATGGGTGATACAAAAAAGCAGGATGAGGCCGAGGCAGGAGGATCAGTTTAGCTCAAGAGATCAATTGAGCTTCAAGACCAGCCTGAGCAAGGGAGAGATTCCATCTCTACTAAAAATAGGAAAATTAGCCAGGCATTGTGGTGGCCACCTGTAGTCCCAGCTACTCAGGAGGCTGAGGCAGGAGGATTGCTTGTGCCCCAGAGTTTGAAGTGCACTGAGTGAGACTGACGCCATAGCACTCTAGCCTGGGACAATAGAGTAAGGCTATTAGAAAGAAAGAAAAGCAGGATGGGGTGGGCTTTGAGGTTAAGCGGCGCCCCATTAGGATTGGACTGAGTGAAGGAAAGGCAGTCAGTGGTCCAGCACTGAGCAAACATGGATCGAGTGCCTCTGACGTTTCTGCTCCCAGCATAGTCCATCCCTCCAGGAGTTCACCCTCCGGGTGGAGGGACAAGAATGGAGTAGAAAAGGGCAGAGTCTATAGCCAGACAGCCTGGGTCACATCCCAGTTCTACCACTTACAGCTCAGCGACCTCGAGCAAGTCAGCCTTTCTTTGCCACAACATAAGAGAGGGATGAAACCTATCTCGTGTGGTTGTGGTGAGGATTAAATTAGATAATGTGTGGGAAAGTACATAGAGGAGAGAGGAAGTGCTTGTAAGTGTAAATTAGTGCTAGTAATAATATGTCAAATGGTAAATTAGAGCACTCAGAGTGGCTGGGAGGGAGTGGGAGAAAGGGATTTATTTAAGCTGGGAAAGTCCAAGAAAGCCTTTCTGAGGAGTAACATTTGCCAAGGCAGCCATCTCGAGTAAGAGCAGGCCAGGTGTAGTAACTCACACCTGGGAGGCCAAGGCAGGAAGATCTCTGGAGGTCAGGAGTTTGAGACCAGCCTGAGGGAGAGCAAGACTCCACCTCTACTAAAAATAGAAAAATTTAAGTCTGGTGCAGTGGCTCATGCCTATAATCCTAGACTCTGGGAGGCTGAGGTAGGTGGACTGCTGGAACTCAGGAGTTGGAGACCAGCCTGAGCAAGAGCAAGATCCTGTCTCTTAAAAAATAGCTGGATGTTGTGGCAGGTACCTGTAGTCTCTCAGCTACTAGGGAGGCTGAGGTAAGAGAATTGCTTGAGCCCAAGAGTGCGAGGTTGCTGTGAGCTATGACATTACAGCACTCTACTGAGTGCAACAAAGTAAGACTCTGTCTCCAAAAATACATACATACATACAAATAAAAATAGAAAAATTAGCCAGGCATGGTGGCAAGTGTCTATAGTCCCAGCTACTTGAGAGGCTGAGGTGGGCAGATTGCTTGAGCTCAGGAGTTTGAAGTTACAATGAACTATGATGACCCCACTGCATGCCAGCCCAGGTGATGGACCAAGACCCTGTCTCAAAAACAAGAGTGACGAGCAAGCAGCAGATGTCAAGGTCCTGAGGCAGGAATGACAGCAGCCCGTGTGGCTAGAATATAGAGGACCAGAGAGGTGGCCAGGGCCAGCTCCAGCAGAGCCTGCTATGAAATGGAGCATTTTCTCCAATAACAATGAGAAGCATCAGAGGGTTTAGGTGAGGAAGTAATTTGATCCTAAGTGGGGGTTTGGAAAAATCACCCTCACATTCTGTGGGGAATGGCTTAAGAGTAGGAGCAAAAGCAGAGATGGGACTTACCTCCACAGCATACACAGATCAGTCCGATCATGTACCACGTTCTTAAGGGACTCGACTGCTTTCAGCCCAAGGCCAACCTGGGCAGCCAGAGCACAGAAGCACTTGTTCATCAGTCTTTACTATTTACTGCAAGCTTTCTTGGTGCAATGCCCTTGGCTGGGCACTGGGAAGGCTATAAAATGGGTTCTTCCCCCAAGAAGAGCAAAGGGTAGGATTTCACCCAGACATCTGCCCCACAACACAGCGTATGATGAAGACCCAAGAGCACCAGGGTTGTGGGCCCCCCTCGCTGCTCCTGCGCTCCTTCTGGGAGGGGCGTGAGGCCTTGGCTCCTACTCCTTGGGCTGGTAGGGCCTCTGCTCTTATGTGGCTCCCCAAAGGCTTCTCTGGACTGGACTGGGCTGGGCTGTGCTGTGCTGCCTCCAGGGTTACTTTGGAAGTATTCCATTCTTCTGATTCCTTCCCCTCTGAGTCTTGTTTTCCACGACAGGCTGCATTTCTGGAGAGGATGCTTTTGCTCTCCAGTTCATAGAGAACTATGAACCAAACCCAAAGTTCACCAACTGGACCATCAAAGACACCGTCAGATGGCTCCCAAGTGCCTGTACTTTGGAGCCTCCTGGGTGCCCCAGATCCAAGAGATCTGCTCACTTTGAGACAGGTCTCTACATATACAGGCAAGGACAGAGAAGGACTCACTATCATGGGGAAGGAGGGGACAAGTCTCCCTGTGTGGAAGTAGTTTGGAAGTGGCGTGGAGTGAATGGAAGGCATGGCCCAAGCCCCATCAGTACCAGCCTATCTGCAGGTGCCCATGCCCGGATTTGCCGTAAGGAAACACACAATCCAGCTGACAGGAGAGACACGGGACATCCCTGACCTCCACCTGGTCCAGGACCCACTGTCAGGAAGCCTGCTTGGCTTCAGAACCATGCCGGGCTAGGATCTGCTCTGCACCTGTCAGGGTGGTCCAACAGCTGGTCTTTGCAGTATGACCACAGCCCCCACCCCCTGAGGGGTAGCATACAGACTCCTGTTCTTCACCCTGAGCTGATCCATGGGGACTTGTACTTGCTTGGCCAATCCCTGGCCTTCCCTCAGTCCCCAGTAGGCTCTGACCAGCCCTTTGGTTTCTGAGAATGCCACACCCCACCCCTAGGAACCGTCCCCCATCCTAAAGGTCCTGTCAGCTTTCTGCTTCTTATCTGCTCCCTATATTCCTCTCCTTTGCCTCTCTTCTGATCTTTTGACCTTGGCTTCTTATTTTATTTTTGTCCCTTTATCCCGATAGCGCGGACCGGGGGGCTGCTAGATGGTGGCATTAGACTGCAGGAGAAGCATCCACCTGGAACAACTGAAGTTCTCCCCTCACCTCTGTCTTCCCTCCTCACCTTCCCCCCTACCAAGTCACTCATGGGTTTGCTTCCTGTCCTCCCCTGCCAGCTTACACCAACAACCAAGCGGACATCGCCACCCAGGGCTGGTTCATTGGGCTCATGTGTGCCATCGCCCTCCTGGTGCTGATCCTGCTCATCGTCTGTTTCATCAAGAGGAGTCGTGGCGGCAAGTACCCAGGTGAGACGCATGAGAGGTGCCACAAGATTCCCTGCCAAATCAGACACTCTGTTCCCTCCATGAACCCAGCCCTTGCCAAGCCTGGAAATGTGGTCCTCTTGCCTGATCTGTTCATCTTCGAGCTGCCAGCAAGCAAGCACTTGAGTTAATTAAGTTCACCTGGGGTGGGCGGGCAGCACGACCCAGGAGGCTCCAAGGGAGAGGATGGAGGGAACCCTGGCTCCCATTAAGAATGACCTTTCCTCTCCTTGACTCACCGCCCATCTGCTCAGTAAAATTGGCTTTTTTCAGCCTGAATCTCATTAGGATCCTGTGTCCCAGGGAGGAGAAAGGAAGAGAGGCATTTCCTCTTTCTGAACCAAGTCCAGAGAATGGGGAGAGGAGGGATCTGGGCAGAAGCAGCTTCGGCTGAGAGAGGCAGCAGAGTTGGACTCTCATAACTGCAGACACCTCTAATTGAGAGTCAGAAGCTCCCACGTGAGGAGCTGATAGGGACCCCCTCATGGGTGTAAAGTGCTTTGGCTTTCCTAAGAGCCCCAAAGAAGCATTTCTCTTCTGTAGGCCTCAAGATCCTCCAGCCCAGACAAACCAAGGTCAAGGACAAGGACCTCTGGTGTTCTTGTTTCTGCAAATATTGATTGTTTTTCTTACAGGGGCAGGAGAGCCATCTGTCTGCAGTGGGCTGGGTTAGGGAGATGGGAGACAGGATAATGGATGACCCTGAGAGCAAAACCCCTGCTGGACTGCAGAATGAAATCACTCCCTGCCCTCCAAAGCCCCATTGCCAAACACATGCCACACTCCCCAAGTGCTTCCTTCTCCCTCTCTTAGCACAGATTCTCCTCCCGGATCCCCCTAAAACTCAACACAGAGGACAGAGGAGAGGAGATTGTCTGATTTCCTTTCCTCTGCCCAGGTACCCACAGACTGTAGGATTCTGAAGAGTTATGTCTCAAGTGAGAGAAGGCAGGAAACTATAATTCTTCAGTCATGACTGATGTTTCCTTTCACATTGTTTTGCCATGTTGGGATTGTTTTCTTCTGTAAGAGAGAAAGCCTGAGTTAGGGAGGCTGGCCAGGGTTTGACATTGAGACTTGGGTGGACTCACTGAGTTCATCCCCTTTTCAGGTAGAACTGGAACACCTGATGAATTTGTCAGATAAACTCTGAGTCTTCCTTTCCCCATTCCAGAAAGTTCTTCAAAGCTAACCTCTTTCCCTCCAGCTATAGGGTAAGCCCCTGGCACATTGAAAGGATGAGTGAAGCCATGGCTCTCCTGGAACCAGGAGGCCTGGCTCTATTCTTCACTCTAGTCATTTTTCAGTTACTAACTAGGTAAGTTGTGTGACATGTTCTTTACCTCTCAAGGCCTCAGTTTCCCTCACCTAAAATAGGGTCATTATCCTGTCTTATACCTCAAAAAGGATGCATAGTCTTTTACATAGTGCCTACTGTATGCCAGTCTCTGTGCTGGGTGCTAGGGACACTAGAGGAAAGGTGATCTTTCCTCAGGGACAATGCAGGTGGCACAGATGGAACAACCACAGCACAAGACAGGACTATAGGAAAAGGGGCACACCGACAAGGGAGGTCACAGACAGGAGGGCACTTTCCATCCCACGGTCTCATATGAAGTGTCCCAGGGCACTCTGCTAGGAGCTTTGGAGAAACACACGGTCCCCCACCCTCAAGGAAAGAATGAGCATTCTGTTACGGGCCCCAGAAGCATGCACAAATAATTATAGTACAGAGCAGATTAAGAAAGGTGCAGACAATGGAGGATTTGTCTTTGGCAAAGGAAAGGATCACATCTACCTGATGGGTTTTTGTGAGATTTTGTTTTGCACCCCCTTCTGCCGGAACTATCTGGTGTTTTGAGAAGGCTTCATGGACAGGTGGTGGGGAGCTAGGTGGAAGGAGATTTCAATTGTCAACAAAGATGTGAGTAGAAACGTAGAGAGGAGGAGGAGGAGGCAGAATCACCCCGTAACTGAAAGAGTATAGGCAGAGGGAGGCGTCAGTGATGCCTTGGATGGCGGGAGTGTCATTGAGCCCAGGGCTGTGCCTTCCGGCTCTACCTTCAGCAGAGCTCTGGGAAAAGGAGCATACTTTCTAATCCTAGTTTCTGTATCTTTGCTTCTCTTTTTGACCAAGTGCGAGAAAAGAAGGATGTTCCCCTTGGCCCTGAAGACCCTAAAGAAGAGGATGGCTCTTTTGACTACAGGTGTGTGATCTCCCTCCTCCCTCATAGGTGGGCTGTCCTCACTGCCCCCGAGGCAGCCTCCTCACCTCAGAGTAGGTCCATTTGGCTGAGAGGAAACAGAGTAGCTGTCCTTGGTCATTAGGCGTCACCTCTACCTCTGTGACGGCACCTTAGCAGAGGGCGTATGCTGTGAAACTTGCTCAGAGAGGAGTCTCGTCCAGATAGTGCTAGGCAAAGCTGTTCCCCTGGAAGACACTGCTGGACACACATAAATAATTCACCTGATAAAAGGCATTTCATTCATTCAACTGCATGGTTCAAATGTGTTGAGCTCCTTGTTTATCTCTTTCTATCTTTTTCCTCTGAAAATGAGCCCTGGGCCCCTCTTGCTCTGAAATGAGCTCAGCTCTCAGGCTGCTTCTCTGCCTACACCCCACCCATAGCCCTGAAGACAATGACCCAGGCAGGCTGTATTACCTTCAAGTCTCAGGAATGAAGGGGGGTGGATTCTAGGCCTTTTCCCCATGAACTTGGCAGTATCTTTGGGCTGTCAGCTGGAATAAGCCATGGAGAGGTATCTGACATAGTGTCCTATGTCTCAGATGAGACTCGGACTGGCAATGACTTGCTTAAGACTCTCCCATGCTTGCCATCCAATGAGGTAGTGGCAGAGTGGGAAAGGCCAGGGTCTGGAGTTCAGCCACTGTTCTATACCTGTGCTCCCTCTCACATCTGGATGGGCCTTTGTGTCTGGCCTGAATGAAGTTGTTGTCTGTCCATTGTGATGGCAAGTCTACTTTTAACTCAAGAATGATGCAGGGTGGGTTGTGGGGTCTCATTTCCAGGCCAAGTGGCTGGGAAGGAATATCTGATCAGAGCCCTCCTTCCGCATCCCTGCACAGTTACTGTCTGGGCTCAGGTCCCCTTGTGCCCTTCTGACCTCTCCTTTTCCTGCCCTGGGCCACTGCCACTCTGCCCATCGGCAGCCTGGCATACGGGATCAGATCAATGAATGACAGAGCCACTGCCCACACAGGAGCCTGTCTGGCAGCTTAACGATCATGACTGTCCATCAAGTCCAACCTCATGAGCTCTCAAAACGGCAAGCACAAGAAGCCCTGCCCTTCTTCCCTGGCTGGCCTTACCCACCTAGAAACGCCCCAGCTCCTGCATGGGCTGAGAGCCATTCCCTGGCCTGTAGTTCCAAAGGCCACAGGGCTTCCTCTTGGTGCAGCCAGAGAGGAGCAGGAAGGACCTCCCCAGTGAAGGACCAGGCAACCTGCACTGTGAGAAGCTGCTTCTTCATGCACTTCTCCCACCCAGACACCAAAACTGTTAACCAAAAACACCTGCCTCCTCCCCAGATGTTGGTCTGCATACTCAGAAGCATGGCTGGGCCAGCACAGTGCAGACTATCCTCTGCTTTGGCTCTGGGGGCCTACTTGTTTCCATCCTAGAGCCCCTACTTGGATAAATTTAAGACTCCTAAACTGTGGAAAGGCTGAAATTAATCCATCAGAGGAAGAACTAAGTTTCTAGGGGGTCAGGCCTGGGGCAAAGTAGGAGTGTGGCTCATGTTCCCCCCAGTTCTGTGAGGGAACCGAGAGCTAAACCACCCTGCTGGCGGTGCTCCTTCAGCTCTCTCCTGTGTCTGTCCACCTGGACCTCAAAGGTGACCAAAGCTATGCTGATTGTGGCTAGACCAGGGTCCCCCATCTTTCTGGTTTCTTTCAAGCTTCCCTTAGGAGAGGTCTGTTCTTTCCAGACCTAGATGTCTTTTCCCCTCAAGAGTCTGACATGCTAAAGACCTCTCCCCTCCCTGGGCCATCACTGTTCGGTGGTCGCATTAGCTGGAAGCAGTTGCTAGAAGCAGGGGAGGAATTCCTGTAAATCATATAGCACAATCCTCACGCCCCTGCAGGTTACAGGGAGGACCCAGGGGACAGGTGCATGTGAAAAAGACTGGCACATGGGGTGAGGCGCCTGGCAGTCAGAACCCACCAGTTGGCAGAGAGTGAGTTCCACTTCCTGCACAAACTCAATGCGGCCCTGGAGACCCACTTCTCTCACACCGCCTCCCACAGCACTGCAGTCTGGGAACACAGTCAGGCTGCATTAATGGATAGCGTTCACTCTGTGCTTGGGGGAGTGGGCTAATAGCTTTCCATCTACCAGCACTCAGCCCCGGCTCCTCGGCTCACAGCCCTCCCCTGACAGCTGTCTCTGCCCGACACTGCTATCAGAGGGGAGAACGCACTGCCTGCTGTAATGGCAATTCTCCCCACACCCAGGAAGGACTGAATCGGGTCTGGAGGGGAGGGGGGATACTGTGTGTGTCTGCTCAGACCACCTGGCACTGCTGTGGTCCCACCTGCTGGGACCCAGACTGCCCCTGCAGCAGGCTGCCTCCTGCCAGGGAGCTCAACTCACCTCTGAAGTGCGGCCAGCAGCACATGGTCCCCTCTCTGAGCCTAAAGGGCAGAGCGAGCTTTCTAGCCAGGGGAAGGGACGTGGCGCCTGAGCAGATGCTGGCTCAGAGAGCAGCCCCACGCCTCCTCGGGAGCTCAGCAGACATCCCCTCTCAATGTCTACCCCCTGCAGGCAGGGGCACCTGTGCCCTCCTTCCCGCCACCTCAAGCTCCTGTGCTTGCTAGGCCCAACGCAGTAGCGTGTGTTTGTAGATCAACCAGATGTCTGAGTGGAACCACACCAAGATAGAAACACTGGAAGAGGTTTGATTCTTTAAGCCCTTTGCTTTTTGTCAAGGCAAAGCCTTTCCTTACAGAGTCACAGACCATGGAAGGTCAAAGCTGACCCAGCTCTGCTTGATGGACTGAGGTCACAAAACCACACAGTGATACACAGGATAGAGCCACCCTACATGGTCTCACAAGCAGTGGCTCTGTCTCACCGTGGGATGCTAGCTCTGTCTGTTCCCACCAGTCACAAGGACAGGTGCCCAGAAGCATGGGCCCCATTCCCTGCTCTGCACCGACTTGCCTCCCCCTTGCCCATCCTCTCTAGGCCCCAGCTTCCCTTCTGTAGCACTGGCTGCGTTGTCCCACTTCACGTGGGTTTGGGCTGTGCCAGGCTAGGCCAGGCCCTGATTCTCTGTCTTTCTCTGGCTAGTGATGAGGACAACAAGCCCCTGCAAGGCAGCCAGACATCCCTGGATGGCACCATCAAGCAGCAGGAGAGTGACGACAGCCTGGTGGACTATGGCGAGGGCGGTGAGGGGCAGTTCAACGAAGACGGCTCCTTCATTGGCCAGTATACAGTCAAAAAGGACAAGGAGGAAACAGAGGGAAATGAAAGCTCGGAGGCCACATCACCTGTCAATGCTATCTACTCTCTGGCCTAACAGAGCCCACGCGGGCACAGCCACTACTTTGCAAGTGGGAGGAGGGGAGAGGGGGACACGAAGCTGCTGCAGACCCACTGCAAAGCCACCACCACCTTCAGGGACAAGGGTTCAGTATGGGGGTCTGCCAAGCTGTGAGGCCCGGTGACACCCAGATACCCACAAGGCCCCTCCCAATGTCTCCCCTACAACCCCAGGTGCCACCAGTGTGGGAGAGCTCGAGCCACAGCTGCGCTCAGCTGGAGGGAGCCCAGATCCCCCACCCTGGCCCACCCTTGGCCTCAGCACACACGCTCACCCATTTGTGTTGGAAATGGTATTTTTCATTGTCTGTATTTTGCTTTGTGTATCTTCCCTTCCAAACCAATGTCTGCATTTTCTTTTCCTTTTGAAGACTTGTCCTTGGAAAAGAAAAAATAGGTGGACTCTCCTCCAGGAAACCACAAAGATAGGTAAAAGAATTGCTCCATCACAGAACACGTAGACAAGCTGTAGTATTCAAGCCACCACCGGGTGAATGTGTTTCCGAAGGATGCCTTTCTCGCCATACACCTTCCCTGGTCCCCGTCCCTCAGCCTCAGCCTTGTCAATTGCTGTGCTAGGCTTGGCTCCTTTCTGGAAAATGACAGTATTTTTGGCAGGGAGAGGATGTGCAGGCCTCCTTGCCTCTCTGGTTCAGTTGAGAGGTTAGTTTACCTCTTGTCCCTCGTTCCTGTCCTGCCCTTTCCTCTGGAGCACCCAGGACCCTGAGCTGCTCTGACTCTGAAGAGGTTCGGGGAACACGAGTGGGAACTGATGGAAAGGACATCCACACTCCTGTCTGTACCTCAAGCAGAAGAAATCAGATGTCCAGCCCCTGGGGAACTGTGCTCACTTCTTGAGAGAAGAAAAAAGGCTGGGTTTGGACTTACATCTTCCCCGTCAGTGAAACCCAGGATGTAGGAGAGAGGACCACAACCAGTGTGGGCAGAGCAGAGGGCCAGGGCCTACGCTGCTATCCTCAATGGAACCTGTGATTCAAACACTTTGCTGGTATGTTTGGAGATGTCAAGTGCTGCGCCCCCTTTCTCCTCTAGCAGCTTCATCTTCTTAGTCAGTTCTGTATGAGGTTGAGACTCATGTTTGATATGGTGTGTGGAGGGGGATTTGCTGCCCCCAAACTGAGCTGGTCTGTCCTTTCATTAGGTACATACATATCAGGGGACCCTGAGGTGGCTCCATACTAACAGTGCTGTGATGCCCCCATCTGGGGAGGACTCAATGCTCTTCGTATGCCTTATGCAGCTCTGATCTGTCCCTGGAGTTCCCAGGTTCCCAGCCCCTCCCTGCAAGCCTTGACGCCTCCAGTAATGTCTGTCTCAAGGAAAATAGGGCAGCCTATGCAAGTGTCCCAGCAGGACCAGAAGCAGCCACTCCACAGATGCCCTTATCCCATTGCCCCAGAGGGAGACACTCGCAGACCTGCAGTTCTCAGCCCGAAGGTGCTGCCTTCATCCTCCCCACCTAATCCATTTTTGAAACCAAAGGTACCTAGCCTCAGAGACAGAGAGAGAGAGAGAGATCTTGAGCCTAAGAGTGACCCTTACGCTGTTTCTGTAGCTCAAGTCAGTTTCAGGAGGGTGAAGCTGACCCCCAGGAAGGGATCAGTTGCTATGGGCATAGCTAGCTCTGATTTGAGCCTCTAGCTGCTGGCCAGGGGCCTGGGCAGGACCAGGGCTGCGTCCTTCAGTGACTATATTAAAGCATCATTTGCCACATGTTGAAGCCGCAAAGGTATTAGCAAAGCTTGTATCACTTAATAACCATTCAGTTGAAGATCAAGCCCACAAGACACACGTACACTCTGCAGGTGAGAAACCATAGCCCAGAGCTGAGCCAGTAAGGTGGCTTGAACCTGGGAGTAAATAACAGTCGGTCATTTGGGCCAAGCCCCAGCCAGGGCTGATGCCTGGATGCCTGAGTGCAGCTCTGTCGTGGTAAAAGGGGACAGGGTAAACGGCAGGGCTCTGGAGAGGGAGCTCAGGGCCCCCTCCTCTGGCTTTCCTCTAATACCTGCTTGGATATAGCTGGGCATTCCTGCAGCCTGGGCCCACTGTCCCTGAAGGGACCTTCAGGGGAGTGTGCCTGTGAGCTGAATTTAAGAACTGGCCTTTCCAGAAAACACTTTGGATCCGAGCAGAGCAGTCAGTTTCTCGGGCACTCATTCCGTACCGCACTGTACGTGCCAGTGAATCCGTTCCAACAGGCTCTTCGGGCAGGAAGTTAGATGTCATCGTGGCCCTCTCCCTGCATCTGGAAAATCTGCCACATGAACTGATGACTGACAAGGGCTTCTGCCGTCTTAGGAGTCTGGGGAGAGCTGAGTCCTCAGCCTGTCGTTGCCCCTTGTCCCAGTGTCCTGCCAGGCTCTGTGCCCTCCTCCGTGGTGTATGAAGAGAACACTTGCTCCTCTCTCAGGCTTCTGCTCTGTGGGTGCTGAGAGCTGCCCCCACCACCACATGATCAAATCTGGGGCTGAAGAACCATGTTTTCCCCAAGCAAAGATGGCACGTCCTCAGAGAGATCAAACTCTTGAGGGGTAAGGATTATGGGATTAAGGAGGCAGTCCCTTCCAGGAAGAGGAGAGTCCATTTTCCATGGAGCCCATGCCAGAGTCCACCTAGCTCAACAGGAAAGCAGTATTGCCCAGCACTCCCTGCCAGCTGGGTCTCTCAAGCAAACACCCTCAAAACATACCAACAATGATGCCAGGAGTGGGCAATAGCAGCGGTGCTTCAGCCTATCCGGCTGGAAGGGAAGCATCATCGTCTTGAGTGACTAGAAGCTCCACTGACTGGACTGCAATCCTACCTGTGTGCTCTGCCATAGAGCTGTGGCTTCCTGCACACTCGGTTGTCTTTTCATTCATCCATCATCACATTCAGCAATTATTATTTGAACACCTGGTCTGAATAAGGCCTGAGTCCTGGAAACCACGGTGAGTGAGTCAGATGTGGTTCCCCCTTTCATGGGGCTAACAGTCCAGCAACCGAGCAAGTCTCGGGACACCACATCCATTGAGTTGGGACATTCTGCCTTCTATTGGTTAAACCTCTGATGGCTGTCCACTCAAAGGGAAAAGATTCCAAGGGAGAGTTTGATCTGTCTGGTCAGCAAGGCAGGGCAGTGTAGAGCAGTCAAGAACCGCAAGATGGGGTTGAGGAACAGTCCCGCTTCCTGAGCCTCTTTGCTTTGCCCCTTGGAGCAAGCTGCTTAACCTATTTGTATTTTTATGCCTCCAACTCCCCTGTCCAGACCCTCCTTTGAATACGTCTCTCCACTGAGGGGCATGGACCCCTGCGAGGGAGTGTAAAGGCCAGAATTTGGGAAGTATGCTGATGCAGGGCCAGGGGACAGCGCCTCGCCTTCTGCTTTGCCTGGGTTATGGCTAATGGGACCCATCTCTCCCTGCCTTGCTTTTGAAAAGATGGTTGAATTTAAGCTAAAGAGAAGGCCAGAACAGTTCCCTCCCTTGCCCATCTCCTTTTCCCTAGAGGTTGGAGACATCAGGTCCACACTCTTCCTGGCAAGTCCCTAGGTCTGGAGAAGTGACCACACATCCAAAAGTCAGCCAGTGCCAACAATACTTACCCTGCAAGGTATATGTGCACCCAGGGCCCGTTGCATGCACAGTTTCTCTGACCGCCTTAGGAAGAGGGTGGAAACAGATCTGAGGATGTTTCTGGGTTTTCCAGCTAAAAGACAAGCTCCCCTGCCACACGCAATGCCCAGGCACCAAAGCATACATACAGCAGGCTGCAGCCCTGTTGTAGAGTGGTCCTTACCAGGTGTTGCAACCCTGATTATGATGTTGTCTTAGAGAGTTAGTCCACATCCAGGCCTCCGTGAGATGAGATATAAAGGGCTACATGTGGGTGCACAACTGATAGGAGGGGAAGAGGCCTCCCAGGTCAGGCCCTATTTCAGTGATTCTTGTAGGCAGAGCCTAGAGAGAAAAGTCCAACCCAAGGGACAGGGAAACTTCTCCTCAGGAACAGCACAGCCACTGGCTCTTTCAGGATCCTCCTGGAGCCCTGTGCCAAAGCAGGGGGATGAGTCTTAGGGCAACACAAACAGCCAGCTGATGGAAAGAGCAGGGATTTAGTACATTTTTGTCTCAGCCTTGTGAGATGGCCTTGCTAACCCTCTGAAGTGAAGATTCTCAGACTCGCTGCCAACTGGGGCTGGTGTCTGAGAACCGCTTCTCAGTCGGAGGGTGGCGGATCCTGGGATGCTGGCACAGGACACCACTCCCCACTCACGACACCCTGATACAGAGTAAACTCCTGCCCAGCCCTTGCCAAACACACACAAGCCTATGGCTGTGTTAAGGTCCACCCAGTTAGCAAAGTCTCTTGCTTGAGCTTTGCATGGTAGCTGAGGAGTAGCATGTAAGAGATCCCTGATTTTTAAAAGAAAAATAGAACTCAAACCAATAAAGTAGAGAGCTTGAAATGTCAGGAGGAGACTCAAACCCTGGGATACATAGGCAGAGAGCACGTTCTGGGCTGCTCCTCCCTTCACTTAGGCAGGGCCACCCTGTGTGAATTCAAACCAGACGTTATGGCAGTCCTTATCCTGCACAGCCCAAGTCCAGAGAAATGCCCTTCCTCTTCATCTCCTACTAAGCACAGGCCTCCCTGAGGCACATTTAGAGAAGAACTGGGGGCAGGGGGGAGGAGAAAGCCACAAAACCCTACCCATGTCTCAAGCCACACCTGAAACCAATGTTACCCTTATCAGTATATTAGTATTAAATGGATGTTCCATAATAATAAGGATGGAAATGAAATAGGTGCAAAGGCTTCTAGCTCAGGACAGAATCAGATTTCAGCATGTGATGGGATCACAGAGCTGATCTAATTGAAATGATTATATTATACAGACAAGGATGCAAAAATCCAGGCAGATAAGGGACTTGCACACAGCTGGTAAATTAAGGTGAAGTTAAGATCACACAGCTGGTAAATTAAAGCGACGTTAGGGCTTGAACTTGGGCCTTCTGACTCCTTGTCCAGTGTTCTTTCATTCTCACCACAGCTGCCTCCTTTGAAACAGAGGTGTTACTTAGGATCTGTCCTGCTGGTTCACCCTCCCATACCTCTTCACCACCTCTCCCATAAGGAAAGACTAAAAATGATTTTTCTGAATTCAAGATCATTCTGTCTGACAGGCTGTGGTTAACCCCCCAGCTATGCACTTACGGAAAAACCCAGGCCAGCAGAATAGAGTGACAAGCTGAGTGGCATTTGTTACTGTGAGACCTAGGCCGTACCCCTGGAACGGTGTCTCTTGTTTTGTACGTGTAACACATCGGGCCTTCAGCATGTTGTATTCCTTGGAAGTGAGGCTGTCCATTCTGCCCTTGGCTGTGGGTGCTGAGGGGCAGAAGGGCCCGTGTACGCCTGCCACCCTAGAATTTACTGGGATGGAGTTCAGCAGATCTAAAGACTTCAATGAAGCAATAAACACAAAAGTCTGGTGGAAAATAGCCAGAATTTTGTGCACTACTCATTTCTTTTTCAAAAATGATGCAGATCAGATGCCACTGACCTGCCTTTTTTTTTCTGATTCCCAACTACAACGTCCTCAGTCAGTGTCAGCCCCACCCCCACCCCACCAAGCTCCCCGCCTCTTTACCAACTGCTTCATACTCCTCTCGAGCTGAGCATCAGTCACCTGTGATGTGACCACCTTCTCTGTCTTGACCCCGGTGGACCCCTCACCCTGTCCCCGCCCCTCACCCCCCACCGCAACATTCTGATTTGTTCTCTTCATTGGAGAAAAATTTCCCCGGTGTCTCCATCCCTTCCCACATACCCACACATCCACAAATTGGTCTGATCTTTTTTCCATTGGTTAAACATCTAACTCTCCATGGCAGACCTTGTTTTAACCTCTCTCACATCGTGTTCTTTCCTTTTTATGAGTTATTTTGCATTAACCAACTTTGTCAGTGACTGATGCGTATCTGAGGGTGTCACGCACGACCTTCAGCAGGGAAGACTTCTGGGCCGTGGAGGACCGTCTAATACATGGACTTATAAACTGACTGCATGAGCAATGAAAAGGCCAAATTATTCAGAATTTTTTTTGGAATCACTGTAAAAAAACTGATTTCTTTTGTATAGAGAACACTAAACGTATAATAAAAGTTGTTCAAAATGGACTCTAGCCCTGTGATTTGTTCAGTTTCCTTGGTTAATGGGTGGGAAAGGATGTCAAGGGGTTAATGACAGAAGTGAATCAGGGTTTCTCATGGGCGCCAGACAGCATACTCTTAATGGAATTCTGCCAACCCAGCCGCCATTTATCTAGAAGTGGTCTTATTCTGGAAAGCTTATTTACATAACTTGTACTTTAAACATGGAGTGACTGGTATCAGAATGTTTAATGTATATGGTCATGGAGGGACCCTCTGATTCAATGCGACGTGTGTACACGCACCATTTAAAAAGTGTCATGATGGGGGACCTCCAACCCCCACCAGAGGCTCCAATAGCCAAAAAG
>CAUYRH010112726.1:0-43914 GCA_963574655.1 Perodicticus potto | reverse complement strand
CCTTCTCTGGTGTAGATGAAACGAATACCTGACGTGCCATTTTGGATTTTGCAATCGGAGAAGAAGCGCATCACTTCATCAGCTGAGCAGGACCAGGGTAGGCCCCTGACCTTCACCACGAAACCCTCCCTGCCTTCTGTGTTCTGCATCATGGTGAATGTTGGGTTCTTGATGGCAAGCTTGGCTTAACGGGATTGTGGTGTGGCTCTGTCGATACCGGGTAATTTTCCTCCTCCTTCCCTCAAACGGCTGTTGCGAGACGGTAGACGACGACCAGAACTACTTCTGTTCACGTAAGCGATTGATCACGTGAGCACCTACGTCACGTGAGATCTAAATTACGTGAGTAACGCTCGGCTTAAACTCTGGCTCACTGAGGTGCCTCACTTCCTTCTGGTATGGAAATCCACCTTTTTTTTTTTTTTTTTTCTTGAGACAATCTCTCTCTCTGTCACCTAAGATAGAATGCAATGGTGTCATCTTCACTCACTGCAACCTCAAACTCCTGGGCTCAAGTGATCCTCCTGTCTCAGCCTCCCAAGCAGCTGGGACTACAGGCACTGCCACAATGCCTGGCTAATTTTTCTATTTTTAGTAGAGATGGGGTTTTTCTCTTGCTAAGGCTGGTCCCAAACTCCTGACCTCCAAGGATCTTGCCCCTTGGCCTCCAAGAGGACTAGAATTACAGGAGTGAGCTACTGTGCTTGGTCTATCCCACCATTTGAAAATGAATCAGTAAAACTTGATATGTAACTACTAGGTGCTCAGTGTATTGAAAGCTCTACTAGGTATGGGCAAGGAAGATGAAACAAACTTGGTTAGCATGTACCCCATGGCCTAACCTTATAGTGAGATATGGGGGTATGTGGTGTTGGAGGTCTCTGAATATAAAGTAAAAGGGGCTTCAGAAGCTCCTTGTTATTCTTGGGTTAAGGCTAGACTCCTTGGCATGGTTCTTAGGATCTCAAAGTCTGACCCTATTTTTTAAAGCTCAGTTTCTAGCTACTTCTTTTACACTACACACCAACATTGTAACAACTTGAAATATTGGGGTTTCCTTGTGGAAACAAAGCTATTTTATGACTTAGTTAATACAAATTTCACATAAGAAAATTTATCGTATTAGTACATAATATGGTACATCATACCTAGGAAGCTGAGATAAAATTCCTTTTGTCTTTCTCCACTCCATTGATTAAAATTTGGCCATGTGGCTTGGTGCCTGTGGCTCAAGTGGCTAAGGTGCCAGCCACATACACCTGAGTTGGTGGGTTCAAATCCAGTCTGGGCCCTCCAAGCAACAATGACGGCTGCAACCCCAAAATAGCCAGGCACTGTGGCAGGTGCCTGTAGTCCCAGCTACTTGGGAGGCTGAGGCAGGAGAATCTCTTAAGCCCAGGAATTGGAGGTTGCTGTGAGCTGTGATGCCACAGCACTCTACCCAGGGCGACAGCTTGAGGCCATGTATCTTGCTTTGGACAATGGAGTGTTGGTTGATGAATGAACAGAAGGCTTAAATGTGCTCTGATAGTTTGGCTTTAGTCTCTTGCAATTCTGCCATCCATCGTGAGAATGTTGTACAAGTAGCTTCTGGCCTCAGAATATTGAAAACAAGCATTACACACATGAACTTGAGTTTAGAGTCCAGCCTGGTTCAGCCAAACCTAGTCAAGATCAGCTTAAATGCAGCCTACTCACAAACTCATGGGAAAGAAATATAAAGTTCGTTATTGTAGAGCTATTGAAATTGAGGGTTTTTAAAGCATTATGACTACAAAGATTGTCTAATACACCCTACTTAGTTGCGGTGCCATTTGGTTAGGGTATTATGTAATTCTAAAGTATAGAAATTTTGCCAAATAGTGTATATAATATAGATCAGAGCTTGACAAAATATAATAAAATTCATATGCAGGCCTTTTTGTACTAAAAATTCTCAGTGGACACATTTATTGAGTAACTTTTAAGTGTCTAGTACTTTATTCAGTTTAATAACAATGTAGAAGCAGAAAATGAGTTTTTAAGGAGAAGTACCAAATGTATTCTGAGATGCAACAAAGTATTTTTCCTACTTTATTATTAACCCCCAAATACTTTAACTGTGATTTTATACATCGATTCTGATAGAAGATTTATCTTTTAGAAATTAGGTTGCATGCTATTTAATGCCAAATGCTTTGGGGCATGAGCTAACCTCAGTTTGTGGGTAATTTCTTATGAGTTATATGATTTTTTTTCTCACTTATTTTTGAAGTTGCTTCTGTTTGGCTCAGAGCAGAAGGGACAGCAATGTATTGTCCCAAGAGAAGACCCTAGATCAGAAACCTTGGCATTGAGTACCAAGCTAATCACTGTTTATGTGCTGCAGCAAGTTGCTTTTCTGCTCTGAACTCAGTGTCCCCATCCATGAAATGGGGATATTAACACATTCCACTTTATAGCTGTGACGAACACATGTAGCAATATATGTGAAAACACACTGTAAAGTTCTTTAAAATTCTGAGTATCATATTTCTGGCCCAAACATTATTTCCAGGAGAAAGAAGAAAGAAAAAAAAAGATTTAACTGGTGCCGTGTCTTAAAGGACCATATGTATGTATAATTAACTGTTTTCCGCTCATATAAAAAATTTTTTTGTTTTGTTTCATTTTGTTTTCCCATTTTGGTTTAATGTATTATTCATCCTTGCTCTAAAACTTGATCGTCAGGAGTGGCTAAACTTGTTGCATTCTTTCCTCTTCCCGTAATTTATACACACACACACACACACACACACACACACATATATATACACATATATATATATATATTTTGAGACAGAGTCTCACTATGTCACCCTCGGTAGAGTGCTGTGACATCACAGCTCACAACAACCTCAAACTCTTGGGCTTAAGAGATTCTCTTGCGTCAGCCTCCCAAGTAGCTGGGACTACTGGTGCCCACCACAACACCCGGCTATTTTGTTGTGGTAGTTGTCATTGTTGTTTGGCAGGCCCAGGCCAGGTTCAAACCTGCTAGCTCTGGTGTATGTGACTGGCACTCTGGCCACTGAGCTATAGGTGCTGAGCCTCCATAATTAATATTGTTGTCTCTTGCTTCAAACAGTAGTGAGGTTACTTGATCTGTCTTTTGTTAGCTTTACCAATCTCCAGATTCAGCTGTCTTTTACCTAGTTTCAGAGCATCAACAGAATGTAGTATTTTAATAGTCAAATCAAACAGAAAATGAGTTAATCACAGGTAATGTGTTGTGGTGGAAGAAGAACGGTTAAAGTCTATCAAGGCTGTAGTTCAGTCTTGACCACTTCTCTTACAACCTCCTCTTAAATCTTTCTGAGCCTCATTTCCTTGCTTGTAAAATAGTAATTCCAATTTCACAGCATTATTCAAATGATTAAATGGGATCCATACATCGACTAGCCAAAATTTTGAACTGAAGCAGAGCAATCTCATAAACACTATAAATTACAGTATCTAGTCTGCAAAAGAGTGGCCTGTTTGTTTCTCCTTGGCTTAAATTTGTTTATGGTCCAAAGTAAGTTTTGGAAATATTTGTGAAAATGCTGCACTGGCTTCTTTTCAATAGTCAGCATTAAGTTTACTCTTTGTGAAGCGAAGAAGCAAAAGTCAGGTGGTATTGACAAAATGCACTTCCATGGTTCTCTAAGGCAATCGACCCATAAATCCAAGGAACTCATTTAAGAAAATGCACTGTATTTGAGTCCTCCTTAGCCCATGGCAAGTTTTCTTAGTATTTCTTCTCAAGGTCTTAATATAAAACTTATTCAGTGGGAAAAACAAAATTTTGGGGGTTAAAAGTCTGCCGGGTTAGATCTCTCAGTATAACATCACGTTCTCAAAGTAACAATTTCAGTGGCAAGAACACATCTCATTTTGTTTTCTTTACTAACATACACTTTAAAAAATAAATTAAAGCAATATCTTATTGTTAGAGACCAAAACCTAAATCCGAAATACACTTCTTTGTTCAAGTAGACATGGAAGGTTTGCTAAATCTATCATCATAAATCTTAGAGATTTCTCATGAATTGAGGGAACTAAAATCAAGCCTTTGCCCCCCTTTTAAATAAATAAGGCACCATGCCTAGCACAGTTTCTAGAATATAATAAAATGTTTCACAAATATCCCAGGCCCATGTAAGGGTACCAATTTTTCATGTTAAGTCACTCAGATTTATGTATGAATTTACAGCTGTAGTTGAAAACTGTAACACTTGAGATTTTAGAGCCCATTACTGGAGGTCCATGAATAATAGGGGTTTGATGGTTGGACTTCTGAGATAAGACCTATCATTGTAAGGCACACTTTCCATTGTCCGGCTGATTTTGTTATTGTAGACAAGGGAGTCAAACTCTTCTCCATCATCAAGCCTGCTCAATTCTACTCCTAAGGTGCATTTGGTCACCTCTTCTCCAAGGCTCCCATAACTTCTATACTCTCCACTGTGGTAACCTAGCACTGTATTACAGGGACTTAGTTTACCCCCACCCCCACCCCCAATTCTCTTTCATTAGACTAGCATCTCTTCTAGGGAGGCCATGAACAGGCTTCATTTATCAGTGTTTCCACAGCACTTAAACCACAGCAAGCATGTGGTAGGCATCCAATATTTGAACTAAGTTTGTTGGCTGGATGGCTGAACAAATCTCAAGGGGCTTGAAGCTTCGTTGCTTTTCACTGGATTTTTCTGGTTTCCTCATTTCCTCTGAACTATCCATCTAGCATCTGGAAACCATTAAAAACTGGGGTAGAAGGAAAAGGTTCAAGAGACCAGAATCAGCTGTTTGCCTGTCCCTCACACACTAGAAAAGGCCTTGTGAACTCAATAGTTATCTTCTTACTCTCCTATCCATGCATGGAAGGTGTGAGACAGAGGGGGGGCTCCAGCTGCGGAGGTGTTTTTGCTATGCCCTGGGGACCACCTAGGACTTGGACAAGGATCAGAATACAAAACTGGAAATCCTTCAGGTTCCTCCAAGATGCTTTCTTTCCCCTCCTTTCAGGTCGTTCTCAATCAAAAAACGCCTTCCAAGGTCATAATAAAATAATTCAAGTATTGTTCGTGCCACTGACTGTTTCCTGATTACTGCAGTCAATCAAGAATCCATTTTATATTATTTCAACATGTTGCTACTCCGTTTACTCAGCTGCATACCTAATAGGGTCTTTGATTAAACACGTAATTTGGGATTCAGCGAGTATTGTCTCATTCACTTAGTACACATATCTCCCTTCGCAAATGGCCCTCTGAGCACAGCCCCCTAGCATTTCTCATTTGAAAGAAAATGTAGGTCTGCTTGATAGGAACAGAAACCTTTCTAACCTAATTGCTGGTGCTGTCCACTTTCCAGTCAGGTTTTTCTTTGTACTGTACGGTTTCCAGAAGGTGAATGCAGTGCTCTTGCACATACATTTTAAAGGGTTTTTGTTGTTGCTGTTCAAGTGACAATTCATTTGTTATTTTTATGGTAAGCTAGGGAATGTGGTGTTGATAGCAGCTGTTACCCTCTATTCTTGAAGTTGGCAGCACAGATTCATCAGTGATCACCTACCCTGTTTACCTTCAAGCCCACAGTTGGAGAAAACTGCATTTCTTGTTACAGCTCTTCAGCTGCAATTAAGAGGGCACCTGAGAATTTGTAAAACTTTGTATTCCATTAGTTGGTGCAGTGTTAGTAACTATGGATAAAGGTTGTTTGTGTCCTTTAAATTACCTAAATTAAATTTATCCTGGAACAGAATGAGTTGGTTTCTTTCAAATTTTCTGTAGTTGTAGAATTCCCCATAACCTTACCTTGGAGAATGGCCTGGGTTTTATATTGGTGGGTAATAACACCTATCATGTTCACAAACATGCATTTGCTGTCTTTATTTTAAGGTCATTCGACATTGGTTTTTTTTCTTTCCCCTCTATGGGCTTTCGATACCTATTTACAAGATTATGTGGTAGAAAGCATTAATATAATGGGATAGAATGAAGGTCCTTGATTAACAGGGGATGTACCTGTGTTGGTTATCTATTGCACAGTAATCCCAGGTGGCTTGCAACAATATGCATTTATTTAGTTGATCCAGGCAGGGCTACTGCCTGTGTCTGCAGTCAGCTGCCAGCTGCCAGCTGCCAGTGATCAGGAAGCTTTCTTGGTATTGGCTGGGCTTGCTCAGATATCTCCAGGTATACTACCTGTCAGCTGATCTAAGATGGCCTTTGCTGGGAGGACACGAGCACCTCAGTTTAGCTCCATGTGTCCTAGATTCACCAGCAGGCTAGCCTAGGAACATTCTCGTAAAGTAGGCAAAGGGCAGGAGTAAGCAGGTCTACTAGCACCAGCACTTGTCAAACTGCTGCGTGCATTACACTTGTTAATATACCATTGGCCAAAGCAAGTCACATGACTTAGTCCAAAGTCAGTGTGGGTGGAAACTTCCAAGTTACAGGGCAAAGGGCATGGGAATAGGGAGGGGCAAAGAATTGGAGCCAGTTCCTACACTAAGCTGACTACAGAATCTTTCCTCCTAAGCCTGTTTCTAGTTTCCATGGATTATGCACGTTTCCCCCCTGCTTTAGCCTCCTCACAGCCTTAAATAGCTTACTCTTATTTTTATCCTGGGTGCCACTTCCTTATTTTCCTCACCTGTTTTCCTCCTCAGCTTCCTTTCTCTTTAGTTTCTACCTCCTTTTCCTCTTTCCCTTCCCTCTACCCCATCTCCTTCCTTCCTACAGAGAAACAAAAAAACAAACTTAAAATTCTCATGCACATAGACAGTGGTTTAAAAGGAGTACTTTTGTGGGTCGCTGGAGCTCTCTTTACTGATTAACTCCTTAGAAAAGGAAATGCCGAAACCTCTGTTTCTCTAGAAACTTAAAAATGTGGGTGGTTCTGGTGTGGGCAGGAAGAGAGAGTCAGACTTAAGTTGTCCTAAAAGGAAAGGAAAAAAAAAAAAAAAAAAAGAAAACAAAAACTCCAGGAACCCAACACAGAAGCAAAACCTAAATAGATTTCCCAGTGTTTTTTTTTAAAGTTTTCTCCCAAATTTACCAACTGGAAATTTGAACTGGGTTTTTCTTGTTAATTACGGTTTAGAATAGATGTGTACAGGTGGTATTTTGGTTGGTAGTATGTGGTGATAATCATTGTTGCCATAGCTACCCGAAAGTGTTCAACAGAAAGTCACTTCATGCTGGAACTTCAAATAAAGGCTCTAAAAGTTCTGTGCTCCTGATATAGATTTTATTTAAAGGAAAAAAAAATCTTCTATATTCAGGCTAGAATCTGTTTCTTAATCTGTCCCTGAAAATATGGCTCAGTGTTCAAAACAGGTCAATTCAGGGGTAAGTAAATTTATTTAATAGGTTTAAACTGAGTTCGGCTAGCTCCTTTTACAGGCTTGGCTTACATTACACTAATTGGATAACAAGTTAATCAAATGAGATATATTAAGGTGATTTATTATGATAAACATTCAGTGAGGTTTCAGGCTTCTGACTGGTTTCAAGGAAAAGAGCCTTGATTTTATATAAAGCACATACAATGTGTCTATCCTTGATTCAAAATAATGCATCTGTAAAAGCCTTGCATACAATAACACATACTTCAAGAAGGCTCAAAAGCATTTTCTCAAATTCTGCTTTCATTAGTCTGCCTTGGGATGGTCTGGGCTGGGTTCCATGTGGTTAATTCAATGTGAAATGGCAATTTTGCTTCTCAAAATGTATTATGTACTATGTTTAAGACCGTGGGGAGTTTGATATGATTCCCCAGCCCTCTGACCCAAACTTACTTCTCTGCAAATTAGATTTCTTTTCTACCTATCTAAATGTTTCAGTGAACCATTTCCCTGTCAGTCAGACCTTCTGAGCCTAAATTTCCTCGTTTGTAAAAATGAGGCTGTAATATCTACTCTGCAGTGGTGGTGTGAGGATTGAAGGCAGTGGCAAGGAAAGCAATGGATAAACTCTTAAGTGCCTTGCACGTGTAAAGTCTTATCATCAACACAGATATTATGATAAGCATTGAGAAAAACTCAGATTTTCCTCAAGGGACTTTGGTCAGTGGCATGAATCTTTGGTGAGGGCAGAATTATTGGACAACAATTAAAGATAGTGAGATATGATTTGTTTTCCATTTTCTTAGCATGGATTTCAAGGGCTTCACAGTTAGATACAGACTTAATTTTTATGTTTTCTAACAAGACTTAGTTTTTGTTTTCTAAGCCAGCTCCAAACTCTAGGGATAGGACAGCTGGGTATTGTGGGTCATGCCTGTAATCCTAGCACTCTGAGAGGCTAAGATGGGAGGATCACTTGAGGCCAGGAGTGTGAGACCCCTATCTACAGACTAAATAGAAAAATTAGCTAGGCATGGTATCTTGGGCCTGGAGTATCAGCTACTCGGGAGGCTAAGGCAGGGGGATTGCTTGAGCCCAGGAGTTTGAGGTTGTAGTGAGCTATGATGACACCAAAGACTGTGTCTCAGAAACAAAACAAAACAAAACAACCCCCACAACTCTAGGGATAGGAGGATTTGAAAGTGCTTGACTATGAATCTGAGACTGCGCCATCAGAGGGATTTTAAAATAAGGGACTGGACAGTGATTCTGCAATCCCCTTTGAAATTATGACACCCTATCAGTTCTCTGGATATCTCACAATAGCTTTGAAAAGGGCTCCTGGCATGTATTCATTTACCTTGAAGTCAAAGTGAATTTGAAGTAATTTTGGCTTGAGAGGTTCTTAGAATTTCTGGGATCCCTGGAGAGCCAGAGTCATCCCTAAACAGGAGTTGAGATAATTTGGAGACTACAAGATGTGATGCTGGCTTAGTGGCCACTTGGACTCAGGGTGACTGGCCGTGTCTGTCAGTGAATGGCGTTCATGCTGCTGCTTTCCAGTCCCTGTTCAAGTAGAGCAAACAGAGCTGGTCCAACTGTTGTACACAGTTGCTTATGTTACTCCCTGGAGAGGTTTCCAGCTTCTAGTTGACTGATAGAAAAATCGGTCCATCGTTTGACGTAATTTCATTTTATTCTTTTTTTTTTTTGAGACAGAGTCTCACTGTGTTGCCCTCGGTAGGGTGTTGTGATATCCTAGCTCACAGCAACCTCAAACTCTTGGGCTTAGGAGTGATTCTCTTGCCTCGGCCTCCCAAGTAGCTGAGACTACAGGTGTCCACCCCAACGTCTGGCTATTTTTTGTTGCAGCTGTCATTGTTGTTTAGCTGGCCCAGGCCAGGTTGGAACCCACCAGCCTCAGTGCATGTGGCCGGTGCCTTAACCACTGTGCTATGGGTGTCGAGCCGGACATAGTTTCATTTACAATTATATTATTATTATTTGTATGTTAAAAAATGTAACTCCTTGTGCAATGGCAGCTTCAGATTCATGTGAGGAATGGGGAAGTGATGCTTTCTGTTTAGATGTTAAGGTGATCTAACATAGCTTGGTGGAGTTTAAAAGGTGTCTGCACCCTATATAGATATTTTTTATAGAATATAAATTCAAGGCATATAATACAAAGTTGCACTGTTTAGTATTGTAGCCACTTCGCCCATGTGGCTATCTAAATTTAAAATCACCTAAGAATAAAAATAAAAAATCACTTTTGTTAATCACACTGGCTGTACTTGAAGTGCTCAGTAACCACATGTGGCCAGTAGCTACTGAGGTGAACAGTACAGAATCAAAATATTTTGGCCATCACAGAAAGTTTTATTAGATAGTTCCTGAATAAAGAAAGATGGGAATATTTTCCTCCATCAACCAAGATGTGAGTTATCTTAGGGAAAATATTAAGAGGCTTTAGTATTTTATGTCCTTAGAAGGAAATATAAAATATTCCATTTACCGCTTCAAAATTAAGGATATGACCCATAAAACTTAATTGAATAGCTACAACAAATTGTAAAATGTGAATCTAGTTTCCTATTATAATAGTATGCAGAAGGAAAGAGATTAGGGACAATAAGAAAGGGACAGCAAACTCAGTCACCTAGATTACCCAGGCATATCCACGCAGAGACAGATGGGGGTGGAGAAAGGTGCATAAACACGGGGGCCCTGAGAAAGGCATAAACAAGCAGGGCAGGGAGACGGGAAAGAGAAACAGGAATTAGAGGAAAAGACAAGCAGCATTTCACCTAGTCTAGGGTGAGTGTTCCCCAAAGGTCACAGACTGGGGGTCTTCTGCTCTGTGACTTATTGATGCGCCTCTGCTCTCAGCATTTGAAATTCTCTGCAGTGGTTTTCAACCTGCTGGGCAGAGTCCTAGAGTGGTGATTCTCGGTCAGTAGCTCCCAGACCCAGCAACACAAGCGTTACTGAGAACCTGTACGAGATGCAAATTATCAGGCCCCTCCCACCCAGAATAATGAAGCTGGAAGCTCTGGGGGAGCTCTCCAGTGTGCACTCTCCAGTTCATGCTGTTGCTTTCTAGTCCCCGTTCAAGTAGAGCAAACATAGCCGGTGAAAACCTATGCTGTGAAAAGCACTGTTGCAGAGTCTCAGGTAAAAATGGGAGAGTCTCTAAACTTGAAATGTTATGCAGTTTTTCCATGTGTTGGAAAAAGGATCGCTAGTTTTCATCAAGTTCTCAAAAAATGACCCTGACACCCTCCTTTCTCCATTTAAAAACACTGGCTTGTATTTTACACTATGAAGAGCCTGTGCCAAAGTGAAATGTATTCTTTTGTGCTTTGCCTTTTGGCTGTAGTGATCAGTCAACGTTACCTGTGAGGTGAAATCAAAGGTGAAATCAAACTGAGTGCTGACTCAGGTTGGGGTCTAACCTTGTACCCTCTTGTTTTGGGAATTTGACCTAATTTCTATTCTCTAAAAATTGTTTTGTAAGAGCTTAACAATAAAGAAGTCATGGTTCACAGTCAAAGTGTGCAGGTATCTGATGTAAAAGAAAAATAAAAGTTTCGGGACCTCCCCAAATTCATTGTGTAAAAAGAGATGTCATCCTCCCTCCAGTGAGGTACAGGGTCTTCTTTGAAGAAGAGAAGGGGCTTAGAAAATGACTGAACAGTTTATTTATTTATTGGCCGACAGGGTATGAGAGGGAGAAAGGAAGCCAGGCTGGGAAGGTGGTCTTGTCATTAAAATAATCCTCAGGATAGCAGCCCTCAGGGAAATGTTTTTATTCAGACCTTTAAAGGTGTAAGACTCAACAAACCTGTCCCAGACCAAATAGTAAGGGAATGGCTTGCATCTAACACAGATTCTCTACAGATGCAAATTTTTCCTGCGGTTCCCTGCTCCCCACCCCCCACAGCTTTACAGCCTTACTGCAGTTTGCCACAGACATCTCAAAATATGTCAAAAGAAATTTATTTTGGGTTAAAATATTTCTTTTTTTTCAGCCCTAAAAAAGAAATCCTTTAAGATCTACAGCCTGTATAAAATGAGTGCATGCCAGTTATAACCTTAGAATGTGGTCTAAATAAGCTCTTAAATGTCAATTACAAGCTTATCTCCATAGATTCAAGCCAGAGACATGATCACTCTTCTGCCTACCCTGAGATTATGACATTGACTCTTTGCTCTCCCCCTTTTTAAAATGTTCACCTCATCTTATGCAGATTTACTAACCAGCCTCAGTTGGCCCATTGCTCACTTCCTTCACCCCTCCCTTTTTACTGTTGCACCCCCTTTTCCTTTAAATGTGAAGTTCTCAACGTCTTCTATAGAGTCCAGTGGGCAACAGAGACTTTGTGGGCTGTGTCCTTCAAACCTTGGCTTACTAAACTCTAATTGTGTGTGACTCTCCATTCTAGCCACTTATTGTTTAAGTTAGGTGTCATGGGGGCTATGAAGAACCTGGCCCCAGATGAGTTTTCTCTGGGTGCTACTAGCAAGTAGCCCCCAGAATCCGAAAAGACTTTGACTCAACCAGCACAGAGGAAACCCAGTGGCAGAGCCTAACAAAAAGAGGAAGTCACAGAAGTGGGAGGCAATTAATAAAGTTTTATTTTATCTGCAGATAGATGTTTATAAGCAAATAGAACACACCTAAGAGGAAGGTGTGGGTCTCTTACCTGCCAATGAGGAAGGACCCCTTACAAACTCTTCCCTTTGCATTTATTCTCCAAGCCCTAGTTTTACTCTGCCTACTTCTAATGTTTATGTATTTCTTAACTCATGTTTATGTATTTCTTTCACCCAGGGTCTTGATCAAGCTGACTCTTCATTATTTTTAACTAATTTCTTCTTTGGAAAGTCTCCAAGATATTCATAGGGCATTGATTAATCACGGGATGCTGGCTAGCTTCTTCCTTAAAAAGTTTCTACTGATCAATCCCTCTGTGGGGGGTCTGAGAAGTTGAGCAGTGTTTGAATTTCGAAACTTTCTAACCACAGTCTTGGCTAGTTCTGCTTTTTTTTTTTTTTTATTTATTAAATCATAGCTTATATATTTGTGCAATCATGGGGTACAATGTGCTGGCTTCATATATAATCTGAATAGTTCTGCTTTTATAGTAGGCCAGAATAGTCTGTCCTCCCTCCTCGGCTAGTGTCTAAGCTAAGGAACTGTTTCCTCTGTCTCAGCAATTACCCACTTTCTTTGTCTCAGCAATTATCTGCTTTTCTTTTCCTTCTTAACCTGTTCTTTACCTGTCCCTAACATTAGGGATTAGAATAGAGCAGGCTTTCAGGAAAGAAAAATGTCCCTTTGCCTGAGTATCCTACCTCAAGGAAATACAGAGGCATTTGTGGGCTCTAGAGCAGTAGTTCTCAATCTTCCTAATGCTGCGGCCCTTTAATACAGTTCCTGTGGGTCGCGACCCAGAGGTTGAGAACCGCTGCTCTAGATAGATAAGAAATCCAGTCTTCCCTTCCTTGTGTATTGCTGTACTTGCTTTGGGTGAATGGGGATTTTGTAGGTGTAATTATTTATCTATTAAGTAAGGCCATTTATTAAGTACTGCACCCTGTGGGACCTTAATACACTGTCATTGATGATGACAGCAGAGGCGGCATCATTTTCCGTTGGTGTGGAGTTTCTGGGTAGGCTTGCTGTTCTATTGACTCTACGGTGGTTCACAGCTTATGGAAGTTTCTGTGCTTCGGGATATAATGCCTAATAGTGATTTCTCAGAGTTTTCAATTTAGAGAGCGATTGGGTACACTCCAGTGGCTCAAGCAGCTGTTGTAATGGTGACTTATCCAGCTCAACATTAATCCAGCCCTGTAGGACTCCAGATCTTCAAAGGAGGACTTAATCAGTATATAAGGTATTAGCACTGGCTAAATGTAGAAGATGGGTTATACATGTGACCAAGTATAGATATTACCAATTAGAAGAAAGGATTCCATTTTCTTCCCCACACCCCAATTCATCTAATATTGTAATGGCTAACCCACATCAAGCTATTTTTGTAGATATATATTGATTGTTCACTGTGTGCCAAGCCTTGTACTCGGTACTGTACATCAGTCCTTGCCAATTAGATCCACTGTCATTGTCAGTGATGAAGACATGAAGTTTAGTGTAGTTCAATAACTTTAACACTGTCACACAGTGTGTCTGTCAGGATAGGCCAAGATCTGTAACACACAACTCTAATATGTATGTCTGTGGTTTTAAAATGTCTTTCCCGCTCACATCTGGTCCCCTGCAGGTTAGTGGGGATGGGGGTAACGGGGAGAATGGAGTTCTGCTCCACACAATTCCTCAGGGTTGCTTCTTTTCTTTTTATGGCTTCACCCTCCTCTGAGTCCTCAGATTCCTCTCTTCATGGGTGGCAGATGGGGAAAGAACATGAAGAATTACACATGGGAGGTTTGGATGGGCCAGGCCTGGAAATGGCACATATCACTTTTGTTCCAGAGCTCGGTCACAGGGCCACTGGGCACCACAACGGAGGCTGAGGAATATTGTTCAGATATGGTGCTCGGGAAGAAGAGGTAAGCAAGGAGACTAAGTACCAGCAGCTCGTAAGTGGCAGAGTTGGGACCCAAACTCACACTTATCTGACTCTGCAGCTCTGTCCATTGCAGAAGCAAAACTGACATGTTACCTGCCTCCCTTATGAATATGTAAAAACATCATGTTTTGCAGTTAAAGGGAAAAAAACACTTTGTACTGTGCAATAAATCAAAAATAATAAGGTCACCCTATCTAGTTATCTATTCTGATCTTACAACGAATGGCATTTTGCACGTTTCCTATATGCCTGGACCTATCTGGCTAAAACAACTTTAGCCTTGACTTTGGAAAAACTAATATCTGAAGATATGGCATCTCCTTTGTGGGTTTGATAAGCACATATTAGAAAGTTGCTGTTTTTCTACCATGAACAGACTAATGGCAGTCTTACTTTTTTCCATGTTAATCACACACACATTTTTCAGTTCATTCCTTTTGAAGTATGACTCCTTTGTTTTTTATTGCAAGAAGCCTTCCTTTCCAAATGCTTTTGTCTTTGAGTGTTTCTCTGACATTACATCAGTTCTCACTTTTAAATTTATTTCAAACAAATTATTTTCATGTTGGATCCATTTCTAATGCAGTGGCGGAGCTTGCTGTTTAAAGAAAAGCTCCTCTTCATATTTTTCTTGGCTGAGTAAATGGCACCAGCACTTTAACCAAGTGAGTAGTTCCTACATAATTTGTGTATCGTTGTGAATAGCAGAGATTTCATATTCAAATATCTTCCCGGGTTATGCAGATTCCAAATATGTGAAGTGACGACATCTAAAGCAACAGTGAGTGGCAGAGACTGTGGGTAACTGGAAAGCGCGTGTCCCACTTCAAGGCATATAAAGTCAAAACTATTAAAAGTATTGTTCTGATGAAGAGAAAATGTGCATAGAGGCTGAACTGAGCCAATACACTTATGTGTAAAGTAGCATGCAACCATTTTCTAAAGACAAAATACATATTTGATTAGATATCATCACCTAAACTAACAAGCAAAGGAGAAAATTACTGTTTAAAAACATCTAGTTATGGGTTGGCCACCATGTGCTTTGTTGGTATCGAATTCTTTACGAATTGGGTAATTCTCTTGATACTTCAAACTTCTTCATAATAGTATATCTGTTATGGCCATCTGGGATCAGTGATCTTTAATGTTGCTGTTGTAACTTTAGGGACAGTGCCAACTGCACCCATGTAAGTCCATGAACTTAAATTGATCAACTTTGTGTCTGTTCTGACTGCTCCACCTGATAGGCTGTTCTCCCATCTCTCAGCTTCTCCTCAGGTATCCCTATTCCCCAATATAGGATAATATCGAAATTAGGCCAATTAATAACTAATGGCCTTTAAGCATTCAAGTGAAAGGGGGACTATCACACATCTCTCACTTTACAGCAAAAGCTAGAAATGATTAAACTTAGTTACAAGGACATGTTGCAAGCTGAGATAGGCCCAAAGTTAGGCCTCTTGAACCAAACAGCCAAATTATGAACGCAAAAGAAAAGTGTTTAGAGGAAATTAAAAGCCCTCCTCCGTTGAATATAAGGAGAATAAAACAAAACAGCTTTTTTGCTCATATGGAGAAAGCTTGAGTGGTCTGGATAGAATATGAAACCAGCCACAACATTCCCTTAAGTCAAAGCCTAATCCAGAGCAAGGTCTCTTCCCCCCTCAATTCTGTGAAGGCTGGCAGAGGTGAGGAAGCTGCAGAAGCAAAGCCGGAAGCTGGCAGAGGATGGTCCATGAGGTTTATGGAAAGATGCCATCTCCGGAACACAGAAGTGCAAGGGCTGAAGCATCAAGTGGTGAGAGAGAAGCTGCAGCACGTTATTCAGAAGAACTAGCTAAGATAGTTGATGAAGGTGGCTCCACTAAATAACAGATTTTCATTGTCGATGTAACAGTCTTATAGGAGAAGAAGATACCATCTAGATCAGTGTTTTTCAATCTTTTTTAATCTCACGGCACACTTGAACCTATACTTAAACTTCCGTGGCACACTTCAATTATGTTGATCAAAAGAAAAAGAGTAAAAAAGAGAATATACTTGCTGTGCTTTGACATTCTTTCAAAAATAATTTAATTAATGATCTTTAGAAATTTTTGTGGTACTCCTAGGATCCTCTTATGGCACACCAGTGTGCCACGGCACACAGTTTGAAAACTCGCTGCTGTAGACTTCCATTGCTAGAGAGAAGTCAATGTCTGATTTCAAAGGAGAAGCAGATTATCTTGCTAAGGGCTCATGCACCTAAGTTAAGCCACTGTTAATTGACTTAACAATGACTGTCTAAGATATGATTCTTAATTGACTAAGAATGATACTAAATCTACAGGGTGTCCCAAAAGTCACCCCCAAAGTCACCAAACATAGGGAAAAATGGGAAATTGTAGCTGAATATACCTTTATTTGCAAAATATTCATTACAAAATTTTATAAAGAGGTGGCCAACATGTAGAGAATATTTTGTATTTTGTAAAATTTCCCATTTTTCCTACCTATGACAACTTTGGGGGTGACTTTTGGAACACCCTATACTCTGCCTGTGCTCCATAAATGGAACAACAAAGCTTGGATGACTGCTCATAGTTTGCTGAATGTTTTAAGCTCACTGTTGAGACCTACTGCTCAGAAAATAAGATTCCTTTCAAAATACACTGCTTGTGGACAATATACCTGGTAATCCAAGGGCTCTGATGGGGACATACAAGGCAATTATAATGTTGTTTTCATGCCTGCTAACGCAACATCCATTCTGAAGTCCTTGGATCAAAGAATAATTTTGACTTTCATATCATATTATTTAAGAAGTACATTTTGTAAGGCTATAGCTGCCATAGATAGTGAGTCCTCTGATAGATTTGGGCAAAGTCAATTAAAAACCTTCTGGAAAGGATTTGCCATTAAAAACATTTGCAATTCTAGCTGGGTGTTGTGGTGGGTGCCTGTAGTCCCAGCTACTTGGGAGGCTGAGGCAAGATAATCGCTTAAGCCCAAGAGTTGGAGGTTGCTGTGAGCTGTGATGCCACAGAACTCTACTGAGAGTGACATAGTGAGACTCTGTCTCAAAAAAAAAATTGCAATTCATGGGAGGAGGTAGAAAATATCAACATTAACAGGAGTTTGGAAAAAGTAGATTGCAACCCCCACTGAGGGGCTGAAGGCTTTAGTGGCGGTAGTCACCGCAGATGTGGTATAAATAGGAAAAGAATTAGAACTGGAAGTACAGCCTGTAGACGGGACTGAATTGCTGCAATTTAATGATCAATCCTGAATGTAAAAGGAGTTGCTTCTTATGAACGAGCAAAGAAAGTGATTTCTTGAGATAGAATCTACTCCTAGTGAGATCCACCCACAGGAAGATGCTGTGAACATTGGTAAAATGACATCAAAGGATTCAGATTTATTATATATCCTAAGCTGATCAAATAGTGTCAGGGTTTGAGAAGACTGACTCCGGTTTTGAAAGTTCTGTGGGTAAAATGCTATTAAATAGCGTCACATGCCACCGAGAAATCTTTCATGAAAGGGAGAGTCAATTGATGTGGCAAATGTTATTATTTCCCTATTTTAAGAAATGGGTACAGCCACTCCCAACCTTCAGCAACCTCTCTTGATCATTCAGTGGCTATTAATATCCAGGGAAGACCCCCCTCCCCCCCGCCTCCAATCAGCAAAAAGAGTATGAATTGGCAGGGTGTGGTGGCTTAATCCTGTAATGCTAGCACGCTTGGAGGCCGAGGCAGGCAGAATGCTTGAGGTCAGGAGTTCACGACCAGCCTGAGCAAGTGTGAGGCTTCCCCCTCCCCTGTCAGGCGTTGTGGTGGGTTCTTGTAGTAGTCCCAGATACTCTGGAGAATGAATCAGGAGGATCCCTTGAACCTAGGAGTTTGAGGTTGCTCTGAATTAGGATTATGGCCCGGCATTGTAGCCTGGGCAACAGAGGTGAGAAACTTTTTTTTTTTTTTTGAGATAGAGTATGAATTGCTGAAAGCCCAGGTAATGATTAGCATTCTTTGGCAATGAAATATTTTTTAAATGAAGGTATATACACTGTTTTTTTAGATAAAATGCTATTTCACACTTGATAGGCTACACTATAGTGTAAACATTTGTATGTATTGTGAAGCCAAAATATTCATGTGGCTCTTTATTGCACTGGTCTGGAACCTAACCTGCAGTGTCTCTGAGGTATGCCTGTATGTAGTTTATGATGACTATCTGTATTTCCTTCTTTTGAAGGAAGTACATAAAGCATTTAAAACATGGAGCCAGGAATAGCACCCATCAGCTAGTCTTTATTTTTTTCTCAGGAACTAATCCATTCTTGTAATACCCTTCTGCATGTTAGTTGGAGCAGTTGGTCTCCTGTGGTGGAAGCATGGTTGAGCCACATGTAATTGCCAGTGTTCAAACACTTTTAAAACTTATTAAACCATCAATTTCCTGTGGTTCATGTAATGAGGACTCCAATATTCACAGAAAACTTCGGAAATTTACATTATTTACTTTGCCCAGGGAATTACTGGTTTAAAATTCATTGGCCCTAATTTAAGAAAGATAAACTGGTTATCCAAAGATAAAATTTGGAAAGAAAGGATATATTTCTGTTCTTATCTTCTATTCTGGAATTTTGTTAATTGCAGAAACATCACAATCATAGTTGAGAGCAAGGTCCCTTAGGCCTATATACATGGCATGAAGTAATTGATTTGGCAAATGTCATTTTCTCTGTCTTAATGATTGAGAGCAGCTAGCCTTACTACACCTTTGATTGGGAAAGTTTATAATGTAATATACCTTTATGGTATTGCCACAGGGTTATAATAACTTGTCTTCTAATGGCAAAACATTCTTCGAGACTTGGTGGGCACAATACCATCAATGAATTCCTGATTTGTGGAGATATGGAGATAAAGCTGCCACATTATCCACCCTAATCATAGTGGTGTACCATATACAGGGTGTCCATAAAGTTCACGTGCAATTTAAGATAGACAACTATTTTAAATTGCACAGACTTTATGGCCACCCTGTATAGTGCAGAAAATGTAAAATGCAATGGAAAAAAATTCAAAGGCTGACAAGCTCTGTTACATTTTTTAGGATTCAGTGGATAGGAAGAACACAAATATTGCCAATTAGAATGGAGAGATGTTTTTAACACTCCTCACCTTAAAATGTGTAGTTCTGGTTCTGGAGAGCACAGTAACCGCACTTGGGGCCATGACTCCTGGCTGCTGTCACTGAACTATGTTGAAAAGACATAAATTTGCATGGGTAACAGAGCACTTCACTGCTCTAGAAAAATTAAAGTGGAGTGCACATATACTATACCGCTAGAGTTGGAAGTAGATAACAATCAGGTCTACTTGCTTTTGGCAAAACTCATTGGGAGACCAAACCAGTGAGGCCTAGGGTTCTGAATTGATTGCTTCCTGGAAGCTCAGATTTTGAGAAATAGCTGTTAGCATGTTGCTAGTCATGAGTATCTACAGGAAGGAATAGTAAAGAATGCCATAACCTTTCAGTTGGATGTGTCCAGTCTAAAGGCAATATTACCTGTTAGGCAAGGCAGGACTTGCCTTTGCATTAGGTTGAACAGGCCTAAATAGCTCATGGCTGAGAAGAAATGCTACACCCAGGAACTGGCTAAGTCAGTCATCACAGAAGTTCCTGTACTTTAGAAAAGTGCCAAATAGTATGTAAATGGAAGTGTATTAGAGCCCTCCAAGTCTCATATAGCGGTAAAAATGACATTGGCTCTAGAAGAGCAAGAAAGATCAGGCATAATTTACTGATGGGGCAGCCAAGTATCTTCATAGTTCATGCTATTGGAAGGCAGCAAACACTTACTCAATGATTTGATGCCCCCTGACAGGTGGAAAGATGAGGACATCATCTCAGTGGACAGAGATAAGTATTATAAATTGGTTCTGTGGACAAGCCAGTTAAGAAGACAATCATAACATTGTGATCTACAGGTATTTGGGCTGTTATAATGGCTTTGATAGAATGGCAGAACCTGGAAAGCGCAGGAATGAATTATTAGGAGAAACTCCTATTGGGGCAAGAACTATGACAGAACCATAAATGGCTGACTAACATGCTGGATTTACAATCAACACGTTTTGTCACTCTAAACTTAAGGCCACCCCTTTGGCTCACAGGAATGCTCAGTGTGTCCTTTGTTACCTGACAAGTCATGAACAATATCAGCGTAGAGAAGACGTGTTACGATGTTGCTTTGGGTTCTCATACTGAGAAATGCATAGATGTATTACTTGAAGGTGTCCTACAGGCCAACAGTCACAGCCCAATGTAAGGTGACATTATGACTCTCTACTGACTCGAGGGATAGGATTGGCAGGCAAATCATGCAGGTCCTATGTGAGGTCTATCTGTAGTAGACATCTTGTTCAGCTGAAAAATATGCAATCATGGAAGCTGGAAAGCCCATTACCAACCACCCATTCTCTTTGTATTCCCTTGATCTACCAACAGTTTCTGCATTCCTGTGACCTGTTCTGCGCCTCAGGGATGCTGACCTGTTTGAACTGTACTACTCAGCCGCTTTTGCTGGCTGGCTTGTACCGAAGAGAGGCCCCGTGCAGGAGTTTGGAGGGTAGAAGAGAGTGGTCTGGCCTAGTTTACTTGTTTATTTGAAATCTGTGAACAGTGTACTTGTAGTCTAGGCCTTATACTTAGTGAAATAGTTCATTTGTTAAGAGAGGTGAAGGCAGCATTGCTCTGAATGCTTCTTCCCCTAATAGCATCCAAGGCATGCTGTGATATTAACACAGTAACACTCTTAAGTGAAATGCATTCAGAAACCCTGTGGCTTCTTGTATTTACAATGGCACACATATACTATCCCTCAGGGTTTTAATATTTGCCTGGGTATAGTTAACAAGTATCAAGACTGGCGGTGCATGGCTTATAGCTGAGATAATCTTAACATTTGTTTATTATTTCAGGAAGGATTTATAGATGCCCTTCTCTGGGCAAGATACTGTACTAGGCACATTGGGAAAAATGGATGGATAAGACAAGTACTGCCCTTACAGAAATAATAATCCATTAATATAGAGGTGGGGATTAGGCATGGGAAGCAGACACAGTTAAAAAACATTATAATATAGCACTCATGCATGTCTATGATTAGAATGAAATGGTGAAATTCAGAAAGAAAGTTTGAAGGATGATGGGATTTAAAAGGAGAGAGAAAAAACAAATAAGAAGAAGCATGGAGCAAAGATATTAGGAAGTTGTAGTTTCTGTAGTCCTTGGAAGGCAGATAAAGAGTCTAAAAACATACAGATTGATGTGGGGAAGAGAATGTTCAAGACACTGGGAAATGTGTGAAGGGGCAGTTAGGAAAACACAGAGCAGATTTAGAAAGGGCAAAGGGAGGCAGTGTGTTTGCTATGGCCAAAAGAGAACTTTAATTAGGTCTTGAAATCCGAATCAGATGCAGAAATGTGTACAACAAACACACAATTACCTCGACCACATAAAAATACCTAGACAGTGATTAGGAGAAAATAGGCTAGCACATTAACAGTAGTTATTTTTTATGTGGAGGGTTTGAGTGTATCTTTCATATTTACTTTCTGATCTGGTTTGAGCTTGATATAATTATTGAGCAGAGTAATGATAATGCACACATAGACAGGGACAGTTAGGAAAGAGTTTAACTTTAACTTAAATAAAGTGTAACTTTTACATTTTGTTCCTTGTTAAAATTAGAGATGTATCATTTTCAACATTGTGGTTTTTTTTTTTTTTTTTCAGTGTTTGGCCAGGGCTGGGTTTGAACCCACCATCTCCAGCATATGGGGCTGGCATCCTGCTCCTTTGAGCCACAGGCGCCACCCTGGTTTATTTTTTTTTTTTTTGTTTGAGACAGAGTCTTATCATGTCGCCCTTTGTAGAGTGCTGTAGTGTCACAGCTCACAGCAACCTCCAACTCTTAGGCTGAAGTGATTCTTCTGCCTCAGCCTCCCAAACAGCTGGAACTACAGGCACCCACCCAACGCCCAGCTATTTTTTGTTGCAGTTGTCATTGTTGGTTAGCTGGCCTGGGCCGGGTTTGAACCGTCAACTTTGTTGTATATGGCTGGCGCTGTAACCACTGTGCTACAGGTGCTGAACCAACATTGTGTTTTAAAGAGAGAGGAGTTGTTTATATTAGTCTGCTTGGGATGCCATAACAAAATACTATATACTGGGTGGCTTATCAGAAATTTATTTTCTTATATCTCTGAAGGCTGCAAGACCGAGGTGAGGATGCCAGCATGGGTGGGTTCTGGTGAGGGCTTTCTACTTGGATGCCCTCTTCCTGTGTTCTTACATGGTAGAAAGATAGTGAGAGTAAACTCTTTGGTGTCTCTTCTTATAAGGACACTAATCACCTCATGAGGGCCCCTCTCATGACCTCACCCAAACCCAATTACTCTCAAAGGTCATTGGGATTAAAGCTTTAACACAGTTCAGTCCATAGCATTAAGTAAGGTAGCACTGTACTAAGCCTATGTCGAGACTCCTATTGAAGTGCTCATGAGTTTCTAAAACATTGACTTCTAATGACTTTTGGATGGTATTTGGATACATCTTGTGACTCTTCCCTCTCCTCTTAGCCCACCTTTTTTCCCAGTCATTGGTGTGGCAACCAGTTTTTGGCACAGCTTGTGGCCTTGGCTGCCTGGATCTTTCTACTTGGCACTTGACTGCACTGCTTAAGTACATGCAATTAGAAAGCACAAGGGAGTTAATCCCTGGGGGAAGTCCTTAACAAGTAGAGGTTGGGAGCCAGGGGGTAAATGTACCCTCTCTTCCATTTCCTGGGCAGATAATTCAGAAGTGTGTTCTACATAGGTTCTTGGTGGATCAAGACTCAGTGTCCACTGCAGTGGCCAGCTTGATAACACACCCTTACATTGGATCTTTTTCCTTTCCTATTTTGTTCTTCTCTATCCTTCTTTCCGGCTGTCTGGGATCATATTCCCAATGAACTACCTGCCTCAGATTGCTTTCTGGGTGGCCCTTTGGAGAGACACCCAGGCTAAGACAAAGCCTCCCCACATACCATATTTCAAACATGACTGAGTAATTTACTTTATAACCAAGACTTTTTGACTTTGCTATCTACTTTTCTACTAACCCAAGGTCTTTTACTATGGATATGTTAGTTTAGAGATCTGTGAGTCTCAAATTTGTTTGCATCCTGGAATCATCTGAAAAGTTCCAAAATTAGTGATGCTAGTTTCCTCAGGCAATTGCGATTTAATTGGTTGGGGGCATGGCCTGAATGTTGAAAATTTAAAATGTTTCCTAGGTGATTCTATGTGAAGTTAAGTGTGGGAGCCACTGCTCTAGATCACGGATTGGCAAACTATGGCTCGTGGGTCAAATCTGGCCCATTGCCTGCCTGTTTTTGTACAGCTCACACGCTAAGAATGGTTTTTACAATTCTAAATGGTTGAAAACAGTTATCTAAAGAATAGTACTATTTTTGTGAGCATTTTGTGTTCTCCACAATCAGTGGCCCTACAAAATTGTAGGTCCTGGGGAAAGGAACATTATGTTGACTGAATTGTACGGTCACTACCTTTGAGAACATCAGGTGACACATTCAGTGTTAAAGATTAGTAAAAACAACCCACCCACATGTGTCTGCTTCATATCCATGCTTTTTCTCAGCAAAAACCAAACTGCAAATGAATATGATAAGAAAAATAGCTTTTGCAAAGCTAATGAGGAAGGAATTTTCTAGCAGGTTTCTTCTCAGGTGGTCTTCTATGTGCATGTGGGGTTTCAGTTTTAGCAGAGTCAGAACGGACAGTTCTCCATCTTAAGAGCTTTTACATGGATTTTCCTAGCTTTTCCCAGTGGTGGCAGAGGTGGGAGGGGGAGTAGATGGGTAGTCTTTAGAAAGCTAAATTTATGGTGGTTTATGCTTATTGTTTCCTCTCATTTGTGTGAATGAATTACAGGAACAGGTGCACAGTGTGTTTGGCCTTAGGCTGTGGAGGGAATGAAGTCACCAAGGCTGGATGACAAAGGCTAACGACAGTGTTACCAGCAATAAACTCAAGTCTACTCAATCAGTGGCGTGGACTAAGTGGATTACATTATTATTTAAAAGTGGATGGAAGCCATTGCACACTAGGAGACTGTTCAGGACCTCTTCTTTAATCCATGGCCTCCTCCTTGTCTATTTATATCTCTGCTTATAAGAAATCTGGAAATACAGATGCTGTCCAGCTACAATCAATGATAATTAGCGATTCTGTTTTTAATCCATACTTGTAGGGCTAATTGGATATAATGTGTGCTTGATACAGTGTTCAGATGGAAACGCTGAAATAAATGCAAAGAAGCTTAAGGATTTGGTCATAGAAGCAATGTCAAAGAAAGAGCTAAAATAGAAGTCTTCCCATTGTACAACTAAGCACACAGCACTCCTCCTTTCAGATGTTTCCTAATTTAACTCCAAAGTTTTCAGAGTCCTTATAACTAACTAAAGCATAGTGAACCCAAATGGAATAACTGGGGGCAATAAAATGAGCACATGAAAGGACATTTGTCTCTAAATACATGACTGGCAATGGCCGATGAGATAAAACTGATTGTTAAAATCTAGTGTTTAAAAACTGAATTCAAGTGGTCTCTGAATTTCAGTTGCAAATTATTCCCTGGAAAAAGCTGTGTTATCTGACTTCGATACCATGGCCTGCTTGGTTTAAAGGTGAGCTTTACTAAAGTTTACATTTCTTTTTTTTTTTTTTTCCTGAGAAGAATGAATGTTTCAAAGTGGTAAAATAGATGAAAAATACCTCATTCCTCTTGGGATGTGAAATGGTTGCCCCAGTTCACGCACAACATTCTGAAAGAGGGGCAGTTGGGCTGTTACATGTATAAGAAAAGAGCCCTCTCCTTGTTAAAATGGAATCTGGGACTCTAAAGCTTAGCCCTTGAAAGTGAATCTCCCTGGTGCGGGTATGATGGGGGAGAGGGAATGTCTAGCTCAATGACCTGATTTCATCACAGAATTTCACTTTCCTCTTGGGTTCCTTGGCTTGGCTTCCTGTTCATGTGATCACACTGATGTCAGGTGTGTTTGTTGCTTCCCTCTTAAACTCTCTGGCTCAAGCAGCAGTCAGTTGAAATTTACCAATATTTTTTTTTGCTGGAGAACAATAGGGATCTACCACAAGATCCAGGAAATGTGATGAGTCTGACTTACAGAGCTCAGATGCTGCCAAAGCCAGCTTTTGCTCAAAAGGTTTCAGACTCTGTCCATCCCATAATAAGTCCAGGGATCTAACCTCTTTTCTCCTTTAATCCCGTGACCCCTCGTCCTTCCACCTGCACACCATGTTCCTTCCATTTCTGAGGATGGGTCCCAGACACTGACTATAGTGGTGCTTTCCTCAAATCCTCCCTCCAGAGTTGAAGCCCTAATTCCCCAGCTGCTGGGGCTATTCCTTGCAGGAAGTTGTCATCTTATATTCTCTCCAGGCATCATCCTTGGCTGAAGGGCACTGCCTCACCCAAAGTTATGTCCTTTCCCTAAGGTAGTCTTTACACCTTGACTTAGAAGTAGAGTTAGTATAAAGGTTTGTCCCTTCTCCTTGATTCTGGATAATTCCGAAGGGTCATCTCAGCTCCAGTGTGGCCCTAAGGAATTAGCTGAGGTCTGTGGTGCAACTGCATCATAGCTCAACTTCTGCCCAATCTGACTTCACTTATTCCCTAATTAGTGGTGTTTCTGAGAGCACTCCCTGATGAAAGGAAGTCCTGTACAATAGCTGTGTCTATCTCTGTTTCCAGGGGAGCTCGACCTAAAACATACATATACATACATGCTTTTTTCTTCAAATAATGGATAGTACTCACCCTTTAGCTAGGAACTAGTTTATAATTTCTTTATTTATTAGGTGGGGAAATGGAGATTTGGAAAGATTGCTAAAACAACGGATCTAGTGAACAGCAGCACCAGGTATCTTGAACCAAATCCCATGTTCTTATCTACCCTGACATATTGCTTGCATGCTTTTATCAAAAACTTGTGATTTTTTTCCTAAACATGGAAAATAATTAAGTAGATATATAATCCAGCAAATCTATAATCTAGATTTGATGGATGTTACTATTTTGCCAACCTCATCCCGAATCTTTCTTTAAAGAAATAAACATTGCAGATTCAGCTAAATCCTTCTCCCCAGTAGTTTCCCCATCATTCTTTACTAATTTTTTTTAAAAAAGGAATTATGAGTCAGATAATACATATATATGCATAAATAAATGAAAATGATATTCTTTGTGATGAAGAATTTATTGCTGAGTTGGCCTACTTGTTGGAAGCAAAAACTGTAGCCATGTTTTAAAATGAAATATATGTATTTCTCTTAGTAAATTTTGGTACATTCAGCGTAACTCAAGAATGTTTTGCCAGATACTTTTCTTTTACTCTCAAGTTTCAGAAGTACATTTAATTGGAGGGCAGTCAATTCCCATATGTGTCTAATTAATAGATACTTTATACTCATCACAATGTTTTGTATAGGCAATTGACATCTGAAAAAGCTTTTTCGGCTTTTATTCTTAAGTTGAAGAGGCAGAACTTGTCAGCAAGAAATAAACTTGAATACTTTACTTGAATTGTGAGCTTCAATGTTACAGAATCCCAATTCATTTTGCACTTGGGGGAAAACACCTTCTTGTACTAATTGCTCATGCATGTCTTCCTTTTGTTTTTCTCCTCAGTTTTTTCTTTTTCTTCTTCCTCTGTTAGGAATTTGAATGTGGGGTAGAGCTTAGGGTGTTAGTGGCTTTAGGCTAAGGCAGTTATTGTTGCTTTTGACTGCAATGATATGATAATCAAGGTAGGAAGGGTTTGATGGTATCAGGCACAAAATGAATTAACATTTGTGTCCAGATCTCATGTGACTAGATCAGGAACTCACACAAGTCAAGGGGCTGTACAATCTAGACCCTCAATCAAATATAGGATCGGCAAAAGTAATGTCCTGGAATAACATCTCCTGTCCATCACCCCTGAAGTGCTGATGTTATCCATCTCACCCAGGGCTGGGACAGTGAAGCTAAAGACAGTAATAGGATTCTGGAGAGTGTTGTGGAGGGGACATCTGCAAAATATGAAGTAGAAGCAATGCTTTGGTGATGTATAGAAGTAGTTTCCAATCATTGCCTGCCGAGACACCATCAGCACCAGTAATACTATCCAGATCAGTAATTAAGGGTTTGAATTTTATAGTGTGTGATTTAACAATAGCCAGGACATGTGATTCAAGGGACTATATTTGATTGAGATGTTCATGGGATTGAGGTTTGGTGGTGATAGTTGTGTTTAAAATGCATAACCCTAGAGGTGGATTAGGCTTTAAGATGGTGGCCGAATGCAAATCAAAACCACCCTGAGATACCATCTAACTCCAGTGAGAATGGCCCACATCACAAAGTCTCAAAACTGCAGATGCTGGCGTGGATATGGAAAGAAGGGAACACTTATACACTGCTGGTGGGACTGCAAACTGATACAACCTTTTTGGAAGGAAGTATGGAAAACCCTCAAAGAACTCAACCTAGACCTCCCACTTGATCCTGCAATCCCATTACTGGGCATCTATCCAGAAGGAAAAAAATCTTTTTACCACAAGGGCACTTGCATTGGACTGTCTATTGCAGCTCAATTTACAATTGCCAAAATGTGGACACAGCCTAAATGCCCACTAACCCAGGAATGGATTAACAAGCTATGGTATATGTATACCATGGAATACTATTTAGCCACTAAAATAAATGGTGACTTTACATCTTTTGTATTAACCTGGATGGAAGTGAAACACATTCTTCTTAGCAAAGCATCACAAGAATGGAGAAACAAGAATCTTACGTACCCAATTATGATATAAGGACAATTAATGACCTAGCACACGATGGGGGTGGGGGATGGGAAGAGGAGATAGCGGGGAAGAGGACATCACAGGGGCTGGTACACCTTATGGGGGAAGAATACTATTATAGGGGGGTCATTACCTAACACAAGGAATCAGTGTAACCTGGTTCTTTGTACCCTCAATGAATCTCCAACAATAAAAAAAAAAAAAAAAGAAACACAAAACCTAAAAAAATTTCAAAAATTACAAAGGGTATACAAAGGTAAGTAATATTTCTGCTAACCTAAGAATATCCCTATTTTGTCTTTAGAGGTGCCTACTTTTTCGAATTTATTGTACACATGTATTTATCTTAGAAATGTTCTACACTTATTTAAAGCACATTTTCACAAATAATATGTTTGTTATCTACTTTGCATAAAAATTATAACAAAATAAGTAGCTTAAAATAATCCACTTTATTATTTCACAGTTGCTATGAGTCTGGACTCCAGACATGGCTTATCTGTACCCTCTGCTTCAAGGCCACCCACAAGGCTGGTGTCAGTATTGGCCAGAGCTGCAGTCCCATGTCAAGGCTTGACTGTGGAGAGTATTCTTCTAACCCCACAGGTATTTTGGCAGGATAGATTTAACCTCTGAATGAGGTCCTCAATTCTCAGCTAGTCAGTTTCTGGAGGCCACCTCAGTCCCTTGCACACGAGGAACCAATCCATTCCGTTGGGTGTCTGTTCCTGATACAAAGAGATTATGCAGGAATGCTTATGGATTTGACTTCTTGGCTCCAAAATACTTACCGTTAAATGATTGAACTCAGGTTTGCTTGCACCTTGATAAATCTTGATTTGAGTTTATGAGAAGGCAATACAGAGATTCTGAAAACAAGACGGAAGTAAAAATCTTTTGCAGTTCTAATAGTAGATGTTATAGACCCCTATGCGCTGACTCCCAAATAGTAACACTACTTCCATAGGCAGAATGCTCACCTCTATTCCTAAAAGTCCCCAAGAGCACTAACCAATTAGAGAATTTTCTCCAAGTCCAAACTATCATCATTAAAATCAGGTTCATGGGTAGAGGATGTAGTTTGTTAACAGATCTCTTGGAGCAAAGTTCTGCTCTGTGAGGCTGTGAACCTTCCCCCTACCTGCTCAACATAAAGTGGTGTGTGAGGCACAGCAAAAGAAGCTGCAGATATTCTTATTTGGAAAGGGAGAAAGTGAGAGATAAAAAAGGAATCCGCAGCAATTTTGAAATCCAGCTGGGAAAATGTTTAAAGTTCTTTGATTAGTTTTCAAGGCCTGGGAATAGCTCTCTGCGCCCTTTGATCTGCCTCCTGCCCGGGTTCTTGGTTTCTTCCCTGAGGCTCCCTTCTTTTTGCTTGAAACGTGGATGTGCTGCCCTGGGGTAGTTTTCTCAGTATGCCAGTTAATACTCAGGGCAATCCTACAGTCTCTGTTTATTTTCTATTCTCCCTGTTCTTTTCCTTCTTTGTCCAAATGAAAGTGTTTTGATGACATAATTTTCTCAAAAATTTGTGAGCTTTCTATGAACTTCATTGGGGTTCACTCCATTACATAAAAACCATGCCCACAAACCCTTTTCTACCTTGGGCTCCCACTGAGATGGTTAGAAACAATGTCCTAAGGCCCTTCTAGAAGGGCTGTAAGGTCTCTGAATAGCTTCCCTCAGCACACTTTTCATCTCTCTCTCTCTTTTTTTTTTTTTTTTGAGACAGAGCCTCAAGCTGTCACCCTGGATAGAGTGCCGTGGCATCACAGCTCACAGCAACCTCCCAATCCTGGGCTCAAGCGATTCTCCTGCCTCCGCCTCCCAAGTAGCTGGAACTACAGGCGCCCACCACAACGCTCTGCTATTTTTTGGTTGCCGCTGTCATTGTTGCTTGGCGGGCCCGTGCTGGATTCAAACCTGCCAGCTCAGGGATATGTGGCTGGCACCTTAGGAGCCAAAGGCGCTGAACCCACTTTTCATCTCTTTACATGACTCTCTTTGTGACTAACCACTCTGATACTTTATCTTTCTGAGTTTTCAACACAAAGTTTGTCCAGTTGCACATTCAACCTTATCTGTAGTCTAGGTTTTATCTCTAGAAGACATTATTCTGACAGTGCTTGGAAATGAATTCTTAATTTTCACTTTTTTGGAAAGGAAGAGGATGAGAACTTTAAAAGTTCTTGGTCCTGGTTCCTTTTCTGTTTAACAATTAGCCCTCTATTTGTCTCTCTCCTCTTGCCTTTTATTATAAGCAGCAAGAAACCAGGTGGCATCTTCAACACTTGGCCTAGAAATTTCTTTAGCTGAATAACCAGTTTTATTGTGTCAATATTCTGTTTTTCTACATAATCAAGATGAAATATTTGCTAAGCTTTCAGCCACTGCATAATAAGAAAGGATACTCATCTTTCCCTTTTCAGTAATGCTTCTTTTAAGCCCTCACTGGCAATTTCATCAAACTTTTTACTAACAGCCTAGTTAAGTCAATTTAAATTTTTTCTATTATCCCCTCCTAAACCTCTCCTGCCTTTACTGCCCAGTTCCAATGCTAGTCTTATGTTTTAGGTAATTGGTATAAAACACCTGTCTTCCAGGTGCCGATGTAAGTATTACTTAGCTATCACTGCAGCTTAAGACAATGCAAGTTTATTGATTTATTGTTTGTTTTCTTTTGTTTTTTGAGATAGTCTAACTATGTTGCCCTTGGTAGATTGCCATGACATTACAGCTCTCAGCAACCTCAATCTCTTGGGCTTAAGTGATTCTCTTGCCTCAGCCTCCCAATCAGCTGGGGCTATAGGTGCCTTCCATAATGCTTGGCCATTTTTTTTTATTGCAGTCAGTTGTCATTTTTGTCCAGCTGGCCTGGGACGGGTTTGAACCCACCAGCCTTGGTGTATGTGGTCAACACTGCAACCGCTGTGCTACAGGCTCCGAGCCACCATGCGTGTTTATTGACATGCAGTTTCTCTAGACATGGCATGCAGACATGGCTTACCTGGGTTCTAAGCCTTTCATAATGCTTCAATCAAGGCATCACCCAGGTGTTCAATGCAGCCACAGTGCACTGAACACTTCACTGCAGACGAATCCCCTTCTAAGCTCTCTTTGCTAGTTGTTGGATTGAGTGGCTACAGTTCCTAGTTGGCTGTTGACCAGAAGGTGCCCTCAATTCCTTGTCACATAGACCTCATCAACATAACCACTTGCTTCTCAAAGCCTGCAAACCACCGAGGTAATGGACTCTGCTGGCATGATAGATGTGACATCTGCCTAATAATTGAAATGACCTCTGATCACATATTCTGTTCACTAGAAGCAAGTCACAGCTCCTGCATACACTCAAGGGGTGTCAGTTAAATAAGGGTGTGATGCCAGGATGCAGGGCTGGTGGAAATAGTTTATAGTTACCTACCACAAACACTTTACATCTTTTTTTTTCCCATTAAATAACATAACTTGACAATTGTTCCATATAAACATATGTAGATGCATCCTTTTCTTAATATTCCTATTTACAACCAGAACTTCCTATATATTGCATAATTGAGCAATGCTATCTTATTAAAAAAAAATAGAACATAAAGGAGAATGTATGTGAAATTTATCAGTAAGTTTCATAACTTTGTAATATGTAATTGAGCAGATTAAAAGGAATTGATTCTACTCTACACAACTTTATTTTTCTCTTTAATTTTCATTTATTTATTTATTTATTGTTTCAGATTAACTAAGGATATCAAAAATTAGGTTCACGACTCTTTGGAAGACGTTCCAATGGTCTTTTCCACTTGAAAATCAACGTAGAGATAAAAAGAACAAGGCCATGGTTACAATTCAGTTATTGTATCTTTTTATCCAAAGTTTAATGCAGCCACAGTGTATAAAATTAAATTCTTAGCATTTTTCTCTACCTCATATGTTCATTACTTAAAGGATTAATCACATGATCACATGATAATAAGTATATTAAACTAAAAGAAGTATTATGTAATATGATTCTAAACATAGAGCTGGTATGACACATTAACAGGCAGAATATGTAGAAGTTTTCTTGGTTAAATATTGGTGAATCAAATCTCATTGAAAGTATGATAAGCCAATAAAGGAAGCATTGCACTTTAAATACTTCTATGATTCATTAGAAACCGGTTTCTGTGTTTATTTTCCTCCTTAAGTTTAATTACACTATGTTGCTTATACAATTGCTTTTCATACAATTCTCTTTTGCCCCCTTTTCTTCTCTCTTCTTAAAAAAAAAATTGTTTGTTTGGGTCCATTTTTGGCCAATGACCAAATATAATCAATCTTGCCATTATTTAGTTATTATTGTGCTCAGTAAATTATTTATGGTTTCTTTTCTAGATCCTAAAACTTTGTTTGACACTCTACCTGCATTCCTGTTAAGAGAAGTAGACAAAGATGAAGTGGAAACAATTTATCTGTAGACTCTCTTCATGAATATGGTAAACAATATAGAATGTAGCTGATCTCAGAAAAAGGATATTTGCTAAACTTACTATCATATTCTCCCCAACTCCTGATATAGAAATAGAAGTATACAACTAGTAAAAGATCTGGAAATGTTGAAATAATTCCCAATATATCAAAACATCATCTTTCTTTAATGATGTCATTAATTATTGCAGGATTGTTTAACATCCCCATAAATTTCCATGACAACCTTCATAGTAATAAGACCAGACAAAGGGTAGCTACCATTCTGGGGACAACCGTGGTCACTGCCCCCAGCCAGCAAGCCACCAGCGCGTCTGCCTTCACCCAATCACTGAGCCCCAATACCTGAGTGGCTCTCCAGTACTGGCCCCTCTGCTCAGGTCTCTGATGCACCACCAGCCCCACTCGCACAAAACACAGAAGCAACAGACAATGAAGAAGCAATGAACAAAACGACCAAAAAGACACTTACTGGCTCTACAGGTTGGGTCCTCAGGGGGCCTTGGGGATCCCAGACGAGCCCCCAAATGTTGTGCCCAGACCAATCCTCAAAGACCACCAGGGAGCCGAGTCCCATGCAAAAGCAAAAGAGCCTTTATTCAAACTCGAGTTCGGTCCCTCAGTCCAGCTGAGAGCCCTGAATGCCAGGCAGGCAGTTCTTTTATACTGTTTTTCTTGTATGATCAGCAAGGCAAGCTAGCGCAATACAGAAGCCAATCACAGCAATTTAAGCAGGGTCATAGGGTGGGGAGTACATGTTTGTCATAAAATCACAAGATACATCATGAGTTCATTACTGTATGGGTCACAAGGACATGGTTCATGCATAGTTCAGAGGTACAAAGTACGGTCATACGGGTTGGGTAATTCTTCAAGGAACTTGGAACTTTCCATCAGGGGGTATTGCACTAGAGGTTTCAACATACCCCTCCTTTCCCAGAATATAGCTCCTCCACCCCTGTGGGGGCTGGAGCTACAACACAAAAGGGGTGAAAGGACTGTTATATGATTTAACTCTATCTTCTCTGTTCTCTCAAAGACTTTATTTTGTTTCTTACAATATGTGATAACCGATCTACATTAGATGCTTTCTATATTTTTATATTCTCAATGACTTGTTATATATTTCTGTACATAAAGAAGCAGGATTGACTCATACTATGATTAAATCTGTAAAGTGATTTTTATAATAAAGTCAACCTAAATTAACTAACTCTCTGAAAAAACTGTATTTTTTCACTTTAAAACTAGTAGTTCAAATGTTCAATTTTTTCAAGAGGAGTTGAAATTTCTTTTCCTCACAATGGTAGTGGAATATGCACTTAAAAGATTCTCTTGGATAAATCACCTACTTAGGACGGAGTAAAAATAATATCTTATTTTCTATTCCTTTGTTAGACAATGTCTCTTTACTTTTTAAAAAATTTCTGAACTTAGAATGCCTTCCTATTAAATGTTTATGTTGCTATTCTTCGAATTCATCAAATACAAATACATATGTAATGACCCTATTTTTGAATGAGACCATGAAATATTGAGGGTTTTGACTGCAACATATGAATTTTTGTGCAATACAACTCAACTTTATAACATATAGTAATTAAATAATTATTACCTGGAATCACATACAGGATATGATTTCAAAAAATAACCTTTAAAGTATTTGCCAAAATGTTTTTGTTTTGGAGCAAGTTTTATATGATGTTTACCTACTAGTAAAATTTCACCCAAAGTTACTCTGAATTTTCTTGATTATGTTTTAACTTATATGATTTTAATCTACCCATTTCCTTTAACTAAAAGTTATGGGTTTTCCCTCTAAGAAACACTGCAAGGTTAAGAATAGAAGACATAGAAGTTACATCTCAGTCTAAGGACAAACTGGTTACCGTTCTGATATTTTGCAGAAAAGAGGTATGTAGCTAGGTATTTACATTTCTCCTTTTTAATCAGTGTGTGGGTGTTTCAGAACTCTACTGCATTCACATCTATGCCTAATCCAATAGTTGGAAACTCCAAAAAAGCTATTTTATATATTGGTATTTCTAATCACTTTTATTAATTGTTTTCTAGTTTTCAAAAGAGTAAGTGCCATTGCTTTTCACACAAATATTTTTTTTCCCTTTTCTTCTCTCTTCTTAATTAAAAAAAAGGGGGGGGTTGTGTCCATTTTTGGCCAGTGATCAAATACAATCAATTTTGCTGTTATTTAGCTATTATTGTGCTCACTAAATTCATTTCATGTATTAGAAAATCAACTTTAGTATCTGGAAGTCTTGAAGGTTCTACCTGTTTTGTTAAAGATTATCAGCAGCTGCAAACAGAAGACATAAATGGTAGCATTTATTACACACTGGGACACCACTCTAAGTACTTTGGCTGTACTAATACCCTTAATCCTCACAATAATTCTCTAAAGTACTAAGGTTACAATGCTAAGTTTAAAGGTGAGGATATTGAGTCATAGTAATTTGTTTATTCTGTTTCTAATTAAGTTTTACATGTAGAACAGTAGTATATTGTACAAGTGGTTTGAAGCCATATTATGGTCATATCCCAATTTCAGGTTGTTGGGCCGGGGACTTGCCAAGTCTCTGGCCTGGCTTATCTATTGTCTGGACACTGACCGTTGTGCTATCTTGCTTGGAAACAAGTAACCTTAGGTGCCTGAGGGCTATTTGCTTTAGCAGAAGGCAGAGAGCGAGAGAAACACAGTCTTTGAGGGAGAGAAACAGTCTTAGTAAGAATATAAATGACTTAACAAAGTAACTAAGAAACTGCAGTGAAGGCTATGTTAATCAGTTTGATGAAAGTATTTCAAACTGTATATAAAACCAGCACATTGTACCCCATGATTGCATTAAGGTACACAGCTATCATTTAATAAAAAGAAAAAAGAAAAAAAAAAAGAAAGTAAATCTTAGCAGTCTTCTTGGAGGGACACCCTGCAGGCAGGAGAAGCAAAAGAGTCAGAGTGAGCGAGTCCGTGACAGAATGGCATGCACACTCCCAGACTCCCTTCTTCTGTGGCTTCTTATATACATGGCTATTTGCACCACAGGTGTAGAGACTGCCAATCACTGATGTTCTGGTCTCCTGAGTTCTCAAGTTAAGGAGAGCTGAATCCCTTCCTTAGGCCTTTATCACCAAGGTGTTATATAACTAAGGTGTTATATAGTCGAGGTGTTATGGGTGTTTCTTATAAATGCAGAGTGTTCCAAGCTTAACTTATGCTTCTCCTTCCCTTGAGCTAGATGGCCTGCCACATCAGGTAAATGTTTAAATTTCACCATGCCTATCTAAAAGGTGAGCCATCAATCGTTGCTCTACAGAGCCAAATAGTAAATATTTTACACTTTGCTGGCTATATGACCTCTGTTACAACTATTAAGCTGTGTCATTGAAAATATGCAAATCGTGGGTGTGACTGTATACTAACAAAACTTTATAAGGCCATATTTACCAATTTCTGTAATATTTCCAAAATATTTTAAAAAACCATTATGTATTTACATATTCTGTATTGATAAAAAACACTTCACCTAGCACACGTGTTCATGTTCCTTGGAGAACATTTTAAATGGGAGGAGCTTTTAAATGGGAATGCCTTGCTTTAAAAATAAGATTTCCCTCAACTTTTAAAATCCAGTTTTTGGTAAATGCATCTTTAAGTCCTGAAAGCAAATGTAGTCCAACAACAAGTGTGGCATTATTTCAATTCTAGAAGATGAACAAATTTTAGACATTAATATCTATAAAATCAGCATGTGCTTGCAATGTATACCAACTAAGATTTAAGTAAATACAGAATTAGCTCCTTTAATCATGTTTCATTTTTTTTTAAATTTATTGTTGGGGATTCATTGAGGGTATAAGAAACCAGGTTACACTGATTTCATTTGTTAGGTAAAGATCCTCTTACAATCGTGTTTTGCCCCCCAGAGGTGTGGCACACACCAAGACCCCACCCCCTCTCTCCTTCCCTCTCTCTGCTCCTCTTTTCTGCACCCCTCCCTCCTTCCTTCTCTCTCCACTCTCCCTTTACCCCACCCGCACCATGTTGTTAATTGTTATTAATTGTCCTCATATCAAAATTGAGTACATAGGATTCAAGCTTTTCCATTCTTGTGATGCTTTACTAAGAATAATGTGTTCCATTTCCAGCCAAGTTACATGTTTCATCTTTAATAAGTTTTAGTCAAAACCCACCAGAAGCACCACCTGTCAAAGGGAGAAGATGAACTGGTCAAAACAGTGTTAAAAATGACCTGGGGGATCTGTGCTTATGTAGGCAAATTTGGGGTAGGATTGTAAAAGTGGAGATTTGTTCCTATTTAGATGCTGTAAGGAAATGTGGATACTTTATGCCTAGGTATTATTATAATAAACCTTATATAGAAAATGAGAGGGACAGATCAAGGCTAAGATGTAGTTGTGAAATGAGCAGCAATCACTCATGTTATCCAGAATAAGGGGATCATTGGTCATTTTCGTGACCTGGAAAATGTCTACGTTTTGTCTGTGTCCAGACGTGGCTACAGGATGGTTTCATTTTTTTAATCTCAGTTCATCAAGGTCACGGAATTGCCTTGTCTGATGACTGATGTTTAGCAGCTGTCACCAACACCCTACTGTGAGAACGAAGACAGCCCCTGGGTGTCAGAAACCTGGGTCCTCTGTCTCAAGATGATATTACATTAATCAACTTACAATGTTTCCACAAACTTTTAATTCACATCAAAAAGCTCTGTTTGTTGTTTTTATTTTTAAAATTCATCTAATGGGGAATCGAATCATTTCTGCAAGTGGAATGCACCAGAGAGCTCAGGATTGATTCCATTTTGTCTCAGGGAGGCCTTGTAGCCTTGAGACAAGGGTGATATTTCTGTGACCCAAAGAACCCAGACACAGGGCTTTTAGAGACCCTAAGTTTTCAGGAGGGCCTAGTAGGTTATCAGTGTGGTTTTAATTTGTACTTCCCTAGTAATTAGTGACACTGACCATTTTTTCATACACCTGTTGGCCATTTCAATTACTTTTGAGAAACGTCTATGTCCTTTGCTATTTTTTAATTTGAGTTATTTTTTTTTCTTGCTATTGAGTTGTTTGAGTTCCCCATATACTTTGCACATTAATCCTTTATTTGATGTATGGCTTTCCAATATTTTCCTCCAATCTATAGATCATCTCCTTACTTTGTTGATTGTTTTAATGTTGTTGTTGTTGCTTCATTTTGTTTTATTATTGGAGGTGCATAAGTTTTATACTTTGGTGTAATCTCATTTGTCTGTTTTTGCTTTAGTAGCATGAGATTTGGGAGACAAATTTAAAAAAAAAAAAATTGTTGCCCAGACCAATGTTGGGTAGTTCCCCTCCTATATTTTCATCCAGTTGTTTTATATTTTCAGTTTAAGTCTTTAACATATTTTGAGTTGATTTTTTTATGTGTTATGGGATAAGGGTCCAATTTATTCTTCTGCATTGAATATCCAGATTTTTCAACACTCTTAATCAAAGAAAACTGGTCTTTCACCATTGTGTATTCTTGTAAACTTTGTCATAATTCAATTACCCATAAAGCACGAGGTCATTTTTGGGCTCTTGCTTCTATTCAAACAAAAACGTTTGAGCAGATGTGGAGAGAGGGGACTCTCTCTTTCATATTGTTGCTGGGACTACAAACTAATGCAGCCTGTTTGGAAGGAAGTATGGAGAATTCTCAAAGAACTCCAATTATACTTCCCAACTGATCCCACAATCCCATTACTAGGTATCTACACAGAAGAAAAAAAATCATTTTATCATAAACACATTTGCACTATATTGTTTATCTCAGCTCAAGTTACACAATTGCCAACATGTGGAAACAACCTAAATTCCCATCAACTCAGGAATGGATTAGTAAGCTGTGATATACGTATACCATGGAATACTATTTAGCCATAAAAAGATGGAGACTTTACATCTCCATCTTTCATGGAGTTGACTTTACATCTCCATCCAGATGGAGTGTTGAAACACATTCCTTTTAGTAAAATATCACAAGAATGGAAAAGCCAGAGTCCAGTGTACTCAATACTAATATGAAGCCAGTAGATGATCTAATACCTGCCCACATCGGAGAAAAACTCAATTGAGTTCAAGTTGGGGGGAAGGAGAATGAGGGAGGGGAGAAAAGGGAAGTGGGGAGGAGGATTGGTGTGCTCTTAATGGGCACAGTACAAGAGTATTGGCACACCTTTTGGATGTGGGACACAGGTACACCTAACATATGCAAATATTGTAATTTAGTTCTCAGTACTCTCACATTAACCTGAAATTAAAAAAATAATTTTAAAAGAGTTATTGTTTAAAAAAAAGTTTGAATTATAATGCATAGAACAGTTCCCTGGATATAGTAGGTACTAGTAAACAATTGTTACATGAATTAATTACATTTGCTAGGTAAAATATGAAGACTGAATAAAATTTATAGGAACTAAGTGGCATGTAAATATTCATTGTGCAGTTAGATGTATCTAACAGAGCTCTTAAACATTAGATTGATGAACTTTCTATTTCGGTGAAACACTGGATGTTTTCAATGTGTTTCCTTGCTTTTGCCTAAAATAATGCCACCGACAAAACAAAACAAAATGATTTACAATAAAGCTAAAAAAAAACCTCTGAAACTTGGAATTGTCTTTAAGAAATATGTAAACTATTCACCCTTAAGGAAAACATAAAAATCTAAAATAGATTACAATAACTATAAATTTTAATACTTCTGACAGCAGAATTGTTTAGTAATTTATTGTGGTTCTTAATCCTCTCTGAATCTCTGTCCCCAAAATACAGCTTCACATTGTAAGAGTTTAATCCACTCCATGACTTGGAATAATATGAAAAGGAGCAAAGTTGAAAGAAACCCAGTAAATAGAACACACTGGAAAACGTACAATGTGAGCGCTCAGCACCAACAATGGGGTTGTTGGAGTCATTTAAATTCCTTGACTAAAAAGTTATGGTTAAGTGCACCATTCTTTCCCAACAACTCTTAAAATGTCATCTTTCTTCACAGCAATATCATTCTTATAAATAAAATGAAAAAAGACTTGTTTCTGAAAGTGTCATTTTTTAACACTTACCAAGAACAGGAGTTGTAAAAATGTATTTCCTTACATAAGTGGGGAATCATGAAATCATTTAAGCTAAAAGTTTTCTGAGAGAATTTCTAGAAAGGGCTGCTTGTATCTGGTTAGGATGAAGTTTAGCCTGACTTACAGGATCACTAAAGCACTCTTTATTAAACTGTCACTCAGAGGCTACACAAGCAGAAAAGCTATTACTGATTTAATTAGGTCTTTGGGGCTTTGGGGCTTAATAATGACAGTTGCTGACATGTGGACAAGAATGCAGACTATTGGTATTTTAATGTTATTAAATTTAAAGGTGCTGGCTTAGTGGGGGCAGAACTTTTTCCTTGGCTGTCATGATGGTTCATAGCTGATAACTCTAGTTGTGGAACAGACTTTTTAAAATTCACCTTCATTAGGTGTTTCACTGACATGGGCTGAACAAGAAGGGCCTGGAAAATAGTCATAAATAATACAAGAAGAAGACATACTTATTTTAGCATATGGGAAGAAAGTTAATAGAGTATGAAGCCCTGTTTCAAAAAGCATGCTCCCTATTAGATCATAAATTCCTTCTGGGTTGATATATTTTGACCCACAAAAACCTTACCATGGTTTATTGCACATACTTGGATACCCAATTAAATGCAACAGCTTAATATAATCTCTCAAGAAATTTATCTTTAAGGCAATAGGATCCATTCTCTAAAAATGATAAAACACATTGGCTTGTTCAATAATTAAAATTTCTCCTATGGGCTCCAAGATGATGACTTTATATGAAATTTCAAGTTGTAATAAAGTGAAAAATTAAGAGATGTGATCAATCAAAAATGCTTCCCTTCACTGCTTTAATTCTTGGTAAGATACTTTCCAGGTCTAATGATGCCATTGTTTCTGAAAGCACGTTTTGGAAAGAGATGAGACAACAGAATTTAGAGGTTTAACAATTTAGGTATCTTCCCTTCTCCTCCAAAGAAATGCCCAGATGTCACATCTATTTACAGGACATGTGAGTTGGGGTGGAGGTGAGCTCTTGTTCTGAGCACTCAACATCTAAGAAGCTATCCTGGAGATCTTATTCACATGCAATGTGTCTCAGAATATGGGGAAGAACGACCCCTCGGACAGGTCAGTGACTGAAAGATGTCTTGCTAAACTTTTCTTTGTATGACTTATGGAAACTTGTTGCATCTTTCCTTGAGATTAATATAACTCTTTTGTTAACATTTTTTAATTGCATTGATTAATGCACAAAATCAGTGATGTATACTGATCAATGAACTTTCTTCAAGTGATTCTTCCTACACAAGCAGCCCACCTAAACTTTGCTAGCTTCATAACCTTAAATTTTGACTAAATCAGTTTTGGAAAACCTGCAAAAATGGTTATTTTCTTCATGAAATTCTATGGCTTTTTGTGAGGGTGTAAATTGGTATAACTACCATGGAAACTCTTTTCAACTATCTGCAAAAGCCAACTCAGCACAGATCATGTGACCCCCATTTGTATTCCTATGCATATAATTTAATAGACATGCACACACATATTCAACAAAAAATAGAAGTAGGAATGGTCTTAGCGGCTATTGTTTAATTGTCCCCGTATAAGCTGGCTAGGCTGTCCTAACAGAGCGTCACACACTGGATGGCTTTAATAACCACCTCAGAGCTCTGGAGGCTGTCTAAAATCAAAGTTTCAGTAGGATTGGATTTTTCTAAGTGCTATGAGGAAGAATCTGTTCTATGCCTTTGCCCCAGCTTCAGTTATTTTGCTCCATTTTTAAATGGAATTCTCCTTATAGGGGAATTCTATTTCAAATTCCTTCTTCACCTAAGGCCACCAGTCATATTGGATAGCCCAGCGGTTCTCAACCTGTGGGTTGCAACCCCTTTTAGGGGTTGAAGGACCCTTTCACAGGGGTCGCCTAAGTCCATCCTGCATATCAGATATTTACATTACGATTCATAACAGTAGCAAAATTATAGTTATGAAGTAGCAACAGAAATAATTTTATGGTTGGGGGTCACCACAACATGAGGAACTGAATTAAAGGGTCACGGCATTAGGAAGGTAGCAGCATTGAGAACTACTGGTATAGCCCATGTTTACCGACCTACGTGTAATTTGATTATGTCTATAAAAAAAAAGACTTATCTCCATATTTGGTCACATCCTGAGGTATTGGGGGCTAAGATTTTGGCATATGAATTGTGAGGGCCATACAACTCAACGTACAACAGTTCATGAATGGAAATATCCTAACTGTCCATAAATATAGACTAGGTAAATAAAATGCAGTGTTCTAAGTAAGGAAAACATACTGTCTAGTAAAGAGAATAAATGGTCATTGACAAATTAATCAACACAGATAAATCTCACAATCATAACACTGAGCAAAAGCAGCCTGGGATTTACACTGAATGTGGCAGGTAAGAATAAGCACTGAATTCTACTGAATTGAATCGATGGATACAATGTTGCACAATAGTGGCCACCTTTCAGGACAGGTCTAACAGCCACTGAAAAAGACTCAAGAGTTGCCACTGAGATGCTCTAATTCTTTACAAGAAAATGGGCATATGGCTGGCTTTATTTTATTTTAATAAATTGAACCAACACATATGATTGTATGTATTTTTAATTTTAAAAGACATACTATGAAAATTTCTAGAGCACAGAATAAAGGGACAGTTACCTAACCCTTATAATGAAGCTATCCAAAATGACTCCAGTCAATCTCAAAAAAATTATTTTTAAATTGAAAAAGATTCCTTAGAGTTTAATGGAAAAAGTAATACTTTAATAAGTATGTAGAAGTGATCACTCTGAAGCCCAGAGGTTGCAGTAACAAACTCTTTAATTAGAAGTATAAGGGCAAACTTCAAAGAAAAACTGATTTAAAAGCAGATTTTTCATGGGTGAGTAAAAATGCTACTGGTGAAAAGTAGAAGGAAATTTTTAGAAAAAGTAACTGACTGTGGAATGGTGAAAATTCATTATAAAATTATGACGCGGGAGAGTCAGTATGACTAAAACATGAAAGTCTCAGTGTAGTTGGGTTAGGTCTCCCGCTGATAATTTAAGTACCTACAGCTCTGAATGCTTTCCTGGTCTCTTTTGATTATTAGTCCATTTACATGTTTTCTGTAAGTTAAACTTACTTCGATGACGTCCTAAATATCCTCATTGTATGACTAATAAAATATTGAGTCACAAAAGCATTTCAGCTATTCAAGAAATATAGTATGCAATGTGGCTGAGAGTGTTGATTTGGACTTTAGCTTCTGGGAATTGGGAGGCATGTAAATAAACTGCTAGTATGAATGTTAGATAAACTACTGATTGTAGAAATCTTTTAGAATGCAGAGTTAAGTGGAATTTAAAATAAGGAATCAGAGATCATAAATATAATAAAAGGCAACTATACATGAATCAGGAGCTCTATAGTGAGTGTTCACATCAGAGATACCCAGAGAAAGGGGGATGCAACAAAGGAGAGCATCTCCTTTTTGGTTTTTGTTTTGTTTTGGTCTGTTTATTTGTAAATCTTTTTTTTTTTTTTTTTGCAGTTTTTGTCTGGGGCTGGGTGTGAATCCACCACCTCCAGTAAAGCATCCACGCCCTACTCCTTTGAGCCACAGGCACGGCCCAGGTTTTTTGTTATTTTAAACAAACTAAAAAGCATGATATAGAAAATAACTTGTCTTTCCGGGCCTTGGCTCTAAGTAAGAAAAGTCTGACTTAGATTGTCTTAACAGAGCACGAGATTAGGGCCATTATTCACAATACCTATGGGGATCTCAAACTCTTAAGTTGAGATTTACATGATATATGTTCTGAATTTCTAGTACTGCAAAGCATTTGACAGGAAAGAATGCAAATAATTTCCTAAGGAATTCAGTATAAGCCTAGGGAGGCCTCAAAGATTTTTCAAAGCTAAAACCGAAGAAAAATAAATCCAAACTCAAAAATCACTAAAAACATTAGGATATAAAGTACAATGCAAAAGAGTCAATAAAAAAAAATTGACAAAATTGTTTTTGAAAGCTTGCAGATACTTGAATTATTGGAGAGAATATAAAATAAATCCTTTACTGTATCTAAATACTTAAAGGACAGAATTGAAAACATGAGAAATAATTTATATCTTTCAAGGGAAGGCTACAACCCATTTATTGCACAATAAGAAGGGGAAAGGGGAGAGGGAAGGAAGGGGAGGGAGAGGGTGGGGGGGAGAGAGGATAAAGGGTGAGATCACACTTGTGGTGCATATGTGAAGGGACAGGAGAAAACTTCTAAATACGGATCAAAATTGTTTTCACATAGTAAATGAGAAAATATCATGAATGTTATATCAATCAGGTTGATAAAAATATCTCTGATTGTATGTGAAGCCCGCACATTGTACCCCATGACTGAATTATTGTACACAGCTATGACTCAATAAAAAATAA
>CAUYRH010112725.1:0-14173 GCA_963574655.1 Perodicticus potto | reverse complement strand
CACCTACCCATCCATTCATCATCCACCATCCATCCATCCATCCATCCACCCACCTACCCATCCATTCATCATCCACCATCCATCCATCCATCCATCCACCCACCTACCCATCCATTCACTCATCATCCACTATCTGTCCATCCATCCACCCACCTACCCATCCATTCACTCATCATCCACCATCCATCCATCCATTCACCCACCTACCCATCCATTCATCATCCCACCATCCATCCATCCATCCACCCACCTACCCATCCATTCATCATCCACCATCCATCCATCCATCCACCCACCTACCCATCCATTCATCATCCACCATTCATCCATCCATCCATCCACCCACCTACCCATCCATTCATCATCCCACCATTCATCCATCCATCCACCCATCGTCCCACAATCCATCCATCCATCCACCCATCACCTATTTCTCTCTCAATCCCTCCCTCAATACAGCAATCTATCTACCCCTCACTCATCTATTCTCCACTGTACGCATCCATCCTTCCCCTCACATGTCTGTACCTCAGCCCCTCACCCATCCATTGATAGGTCCATCCACCCACCATTTACATAGACCTTCAAATATTAGCTCAGCACCAACTCTGTACTGGACCCCCTGAGGGCCAAAGCTGAAGTTCTGACGCTGACTGTCTTTCAGACACAGTTAACAGTGAAAGGCCTGTTTCTCTTTATCAGATATTGTGCTGGTATCTTCCAATTTGCTGTCCCTGCTGTCCTTCCTGCCCTATGCCCAGGAGGCTGATCTGTAGTGAGGAGCCCCAATAGGCTGAGGGGAGCACAGCAGGAGAGCCAGGTGGGGCGGTCAGGAAAGTTAATCCCCAGCCCTCCCCAAGGGGCCCTATTTGCTGCTCTCTATACACCACGGCCCCCTCTTTTCTCTCATACTCTGCCTAAATAAAATTAAAGAGTCCTGTCTTGTTGCTTTCCTGTCCCACATTTGCAAAGGACTGCATTTCCCCTCTTTATTATAGTGGTTGCTGCAGGCTGTAACCTGCCAATGCAGTCATGTCTGTTGAGCCTTGCCCACCACGTCTCTTACAGATTCTTCTACAGAACTAGAATCACCATATTAATAGTTTTATCTAACTGTCATCTTTAAAATGTACTCAGAGTACGGGTCCCTTGATAATTTCTTTCTTGAAATTTCCATTTAAGAAAGATTGATTTATCATGCTTCCCCCTTTTGTTTAGAGATGCACATTTCAATGGCGGCTTATATCTCAACAAAATGCCAAGATCTTTGAAAAAGCATGAAAGCTCCCAACTCCTCTGTAGTTGAACCAAAGTTGCTCACGTTCCATTAGCTCCTCTGTTGAGCCTGAATCCTGCATTCTGAAATTATTAGAATTGTTTAAATATATTTTACATATTTTCTTATATGCAAAACGAGTCTTCAAATAAAAAGTATCACAGCCATCTGAAAGCATGTTTTTCTCTATGTAGTTAGAGAATTTTGATTGAATGATGGTTATTTATCCCATTTTGAGAATCAAATATTATCTGCTAAGGGTCCCTTGTCCATGAATGAACAGATTCAAGTTTAAATTTGCGGAACTGTTCATCACCATGCCTGCAATGAGGAGCTAGACATGGGCGATCCGCTGTCCTGGACTAAAGTCGCTGCTCCAGAGGCCTCAGGACTAAGCTGGGGTGGGGGTGGGGTGAACGTATTCACAGCTGGTGAAGCTGCATTCCCAAGTGGTCCAGTCTCAGCCTCAGAGCTATCACTGCCTAAAAGCCACAGAGCAGCACCCACAGTGTAGCTGCAGAATAATCTGAGTTTTTCCTGCATTTCTAACCACTGAAGGGGTCCTGGTCACGCCCCATCGGCTGCTCGAATTGCCCTGGTCTTTCCCCTTGCTCTGCAATGAAGAGTGTTCTCTCCCTTTCTCCCCTGAGCCCTACCTGGCTCATTCTCAGCTTCATCAGTTTAGCATCTGAAATGGGTCATTTCCCCCTGGTAGGTGCCACGGTAACAGAAAGTACTAATGCTGTCTCTGGACTGGACATTGACAGACAGGCCCATACAGAGGACCTGCTGTCCAGCCCCAGTGCTCAGCTTCCACACAGAGGCAGTGACAGCCCCAACCCACAGGACAACAGGTTGATTTGCTCTCAGTTGTCCCCAAATGTCATCATCACCTTCATCGGGGAGGCCCTAAGTCAGCAGACGAGCATGAGGTTCATGCAAAGTGTGTTTTCCAGGGAGAAGTGTGTGCCTCTCTCTCCCAGGTCCTGGTTCCCTGTATCAGAAACCATCCATCTAGTGCAGCAGCCCAGGGATGCTCCCTAATGAATGTGTAGATGCATCCCCCGAGCCATTAGTTTAGGGGAGGTGCTGGCAGGCGGGCAAAGAGCTGCATCAATCAAGGAGTTACTGGCCCTGGGCCTCTTACGACTGTCCTTGTTCTTTTAAATGATGTAGATCAAATACAAACCCTAGTGAAATCTGAGAAGTATGCAAATGAGCACTCCCTCAATAAGGAGATGACCATACCTCTCCCATCATCCCAGTTTAGAGGAAATAACACTCCTGTAAGCTGTGACATCCCCCGTGCTGCTTCCGCAGGCCGGTTGCCTACTCCCTGCCCGGCCAGAGCTGTTAGTGCTCACAGCTTCACGGCCTGGAAGTTGAGGGAACAATAACACATTCTTTGTAGCTCAGGTGGGGAAGCTGCATTGACTGTAATTCGAGAAGATTTTAAGACAGATCAAAATATTTATTAAGAACCAGGGGACTGAAATACGCTTTCTTATCTTATCAAGGTTCCTTGGAGTTTTCCAGAAATGTTTCTGCCCCACATTCCTCCGTCGGGTGCCTGGTGCCCTTTCTCCTTCTCTCCTCCTGCTACAGGCAGGGTTGGCAGCACGCTTCCCCCTACCCTGGGGCTGAAGGTTCGGCCCCGCCTTTCACCACTGTACCTGGGGTACAGCCAGTCTAGGGTGGACCTTCCCACCTGTTTTCCAGGTGGTGCGTCTGTTAGGTCGGACAGGGCACAGAGCTGCTCCATCTGCAGAGTCTTGTCTGTCCTTCTGGGGCCGGGTCTGGTGCCGGGAAGCTGGGGCTGTGCCCAATCATGGGATTGAGTTCCTGGCAGGCCTTGTTGGCACCCCTGAGTTACACAGACCAGGGAGGTATAATAGATTCTTTTTAGGTAAACAAAGTCCTGCAAACCAGGATGTCTGAGTGTTTTTCTTTCTTTTATTTCTGAGACCCAAAGTAGCTACCATGACCCTTCAGAGGGAGTGACACATTTCCATCTACTCCCCATAGCATTAAAATCTCATCAGAAAAAGGCCCTAAAGAGATTATTATTATTCATTTCTTATGACTTCATCTGGCTCCTAATATAACTTTGAGAACATTTGCATACAAACCTCACTGGCTCATATCCTGGTTCCTGGTGTTGGAGGTGACAGTAGTGCAGGTGGAAACTGAGGCAGAACGGTGGCTCAGAGGCTGCCAGCTTCACTCTAAGAGGAGCAGGAAGAGCAGATTCCACGCTCAGCTTAGAACTTGCAGGACAGCAGGTGCCGCTGGCTCATTTTAGGGGCTGCCGGCTAGGGCTGAAGGTTCTAAGATGTCACCCAGCCAGGCTGTGGGTCAGGGCAGGCTGGGGAGGGACTGTGCCAGGAGCCACACTGGAGATGCTAAAATCACACACATTCAGAAAAGGAAACTAGGCCAAAGAAAAAGTACCTTAGAGTCAAAACCGTTCCTCTCTCCTGCCTGTTTCCCGTTTCCTTCCCTCCTCCTTTTCCAACCCTCTTCCTCCCGTCTTCCCTTGGGTCCCCTGCCCTCTGGAGAGGACTTTGCAGAGGCACACAGCATGAGTGACCAAGTGACCCAGCATGCTTCCGTCATCCCCAGGGTGGCATTTCTGTGCCCCCGACCCAGGCTGGGATGGACCCTCCCAGCCAGAGAGCTGGTGAGGGCATGTGCCGAGCCTGCAGGGTTACAGTAGCCAGAGGGTCCCTGTGGGCTCCTGGGAGCACCTGCTGCAGAGGCCGAGCTGTGGAAGTGGCAGCAGCACATGTCAGAAAGTTCACAGAGAGGAAAGGGCACTTGCTCAGGCCTGAACCTGGGGCAGAGGGAAGGTAGAGACACGAATGTTCAAGGTGCCACCCATGCTAGGATCCTGTCCACCAGGTCCTGTGCCCAGACATCAGGTCGTGATTGCCAGGAAGCCGGGAGGAGGCGGCCAGAGTCTGCTGCTCGGACACAAACTCACGGCCAGAAAGGGTGTTTGAACTCGTCAGCAAGGACAGCATTTATTCTAATAAAACTGCAATTTATCTTAATTGATGTCATTTAACTCTTGGCAAAACAGAGCTCTTTGGCAAATGTTCAACAATAATCTTCCTGACAAATTTTTAACAGTCACAGATTGGACACTACATGTTAAGAAATCATATTTATTAAAGAAGAGTCATTTTTAACTGCCTTGTCACACGTGCTGTCATCTATTATTCCCATCCTGGTGGTGATGGGAATCCCTGTGGCGTTAGCTCTGATGGAAAAGGAGGCATTGCAGCTGGTTGAGGGTGGGCCGTGTTAATTCCCGGAGTTACCGGCTGTAATTGTACTTGAAAGGCGTCTCTTCCTCCATGTGCAAACCGTTTGGAGGACGCATGAGCTGTGTGGGTGACAAGCGGTGTTTAAGTGAAGTGTGATCCTGTGATTTATTTAGGTCACAGTGTAGTTAATAATTGATGAGGCTGGCGCTGCTGATTTGGAGAGAGGCTCTGAAGGACTCACTCACTTTGCTGCAGACACTTGGTATTCCAGACAGTGTCCCGGACTCAGCGTCTCCACTGAGCCCTGCCTTCCAGGACACTGAGCACGTTAGGTTGTAACAGGAGAAGAGAATGAGGAAAACTACTTTAAAAACACAGAACCCACACGCACACCCAGTGAGGGGCACGGCACTGGGGACATGGGCATAGCACCCACACGAACACCCAGTGAGGGGCACGGCACTGGGGACATGGACATGGCACCCACATACACACCCAGTGAGGGGCATGGCCCTCGCACTGGGAACACCAACAGCTGTCAATGAGTTCCCTGACCTGGGGATTCAGTCACCCTTGGTCCCCGGAGGGAAGGTTTTGTCACTGGTGATGTCTCTGTAAACCGGCCTAATGATGTATTTAGAAAGTTGTCATTAAAGAGAGGTCATATCATTCAGTGGAAAGACCCAGACCTTGGAGTCAAATGGCTCCAAGTTTAGATCTCAGCCCGGCCTGTTAGTAGCTGTGTGACCTTGGGCAAGCAACCTAAGCTCATGTGTTAAAATAAAAACACGAAAAACTCTGCCACCAGAGGAGGACACTTTTTGCTTTTTTTTTGATTATTTATTTGTTTTCATTGCTGCTGTTCTAACACTTGTAGAGTCAGTGCTATGGGCTTGGTTCATTTGGGCCTCCATGGTGAGATGGCTTAGATGGGTGGCTGGAACAGCAAACATTTATTTTTCCAGTTCCAGGAGCTGGAGGTCCCAGATCTGGTGTTAGGTGGGGCCCTGTTCCTGGCTTGCAGACGGCCACCTCTCACCTCCTCACTTGGTGGGGTGCACTGGAAAGAGGGGTGGCACACTACGTTCCCTTACAAGTGCGCTGAGCCCACTGCCAGGGGCCTCATTACCTCATCTAACCCTAATTACTCTGCCAAGGCCACATTACTCTGCGGGTTGAGACTTCAACATCTAAGCTTTTCATAGAGCGGAAAACTGAGACAGGGGACGTCTGAGTGGCTCCTGTGGGGTTGGGCAAACTCATTATTCATCTGACACTGTTGAGACTCGTGTTATGTTTTAAGTACCAGGAACAAAGGCCATATTGAAAATAGTGGGTGTATCAAACACTGTCACCAATGAGGAAATAGCCTTCTGATTGTCACCAGTTATCCATCAAGCTCAGAGAAGGGACTGGACCCAACCAGGAGCTGTGCAGATGGGCGGGGAATGTCGGCCTCTGGAGGCCGTCTGCCTCGGGGTCACTGGGGAGGTCACAGGTGCTCCCCTCCACTGGGACAGCCTCAGTCTAAGGGGCCTAGAAATTTCATTGTCCTTGTAATTTAGATGGTTTGTTTTGAGTTCTTTTATTAGTGACGACTTCGGCAGAGTTGCGTTAAGTGACAAGTAAGCAGCACAGACCGGCTCCTGGTGCCTGGCCCATTGCTCCCTGAGGGCTCCAACCTGCAGATGTCTGGCCTGGCTGCAGGGGGCCCAGGTACAGGCCCAGTGGCTACTGTGGTGGCTGAAGGGAAGTGGCTTAATTGGAGGAAGGAGAGCCACAGGCCCATCCCAGGCCCTCAGGGAATGCACTGGAAAGAGCCACCTGCTGGTGTCACCTCCCTGAGTCCCTGGGACAGAGAGGGGTGGGGCCTGCCTTCCTGTCAATGGGTCTGGTGGGGACCATCCCCACCATCCTGCCAAGGGTGCACACGTCATTACCCTGCCTGGAGCCCTGAGGAGCATTTTCTCTGGGTTTTGAAGCAGCATTGTCCCCTGCAGAGCCCAAGGACTCTCCTGTGCCCACTGCCGGCCCCTGAACGGCCACCCTGGGCAGTTGAGCAGCTCTAGGGAGAGGACCGAGGAGTCAGAGGCCGGCAGCGCCTGGAGTCCAGATGCGCTGTCGGGGCAATGCTGACAGGACCCTGAGTTTTAAGAGGAGTTTCAAGTTCATCAGAGGCCAGACATTAGCTCATGTCCCGGGGGCTCGCTGTGTGGGGCTGGCCCTGCGTCCCTGACCCTAGGTGGTGGCTCTGCGCAGTCACACAGAGCTAGTGGTCAGGGCTGCACCCCGACCTCCAGGGCACGGCTGCCACCAGCAGACGCACCACATGCTTGCCAGCCAAAATCAACACTGTTTACTTTCTGGGACATTCTCCCTGATTGAGTGTGTGGGGCACCCTCGTAAGGAAACTTGATGTGGCGGCGGAGGGGCCTTGCTGCAGATTTCTGGCCCACATGCTCCACTGCGGTTTCAATGTCACTCTGGTAGCTCCAGAGATAATTCATCTGTATAGTGCTGGCTGGCTCGCAGGGCCGCGGGGTAATTATCTGCCTCACTTCCCCAGCTGGCTGGGCAGCTGCCTTGGAGTCATCACCACGAGCAGGGACGGGCTCCTAGTGGCTGGATCCCCCCCGCGCCTTGCACTGGGTGGTGGCAGAACAGGGCATGCAGTGTGGGTGCCCCATGCTGTGCTCAGGGCTTTGCACGCCTAGGACAGTCGCCCAGGGCAGCAGGAATTCAGGACACTGAGCTCCAATTTCCCCACAGAGCTGGATCAGCTGCAGGCAGAAGGCTCCACCCTCCATCCTCCCCAGAGGCCCCTCACCCCCACTTGGCCTTCAACTCCAGGGGTGCTCTGTGCTGTTGCCTCGGGAGCAGCCCCGCCCAGGAACCATCGTGCCCCTGGAGCCACCCTCAGGTGTGTTTGTAATTGCAGAATTTCTAGATGTCCCTGTAATTTCCTCCTGGAGAGAACTCAGCATGTAGGTTCCTGCCCTCCTCTCTCTGTGAGCACCCGGGAACCAGGACCCCCGCCTGGCTTGGTGGGCTTGGGGGACCTGCACACCCAGGGGCCTCTGTCTGCCTGACACACTTGGTGTGAACCTCCTGACTGGCTCCACACACACACAGAGTGGCCACGGCCATGTCCTCAGTGTCTGTACGTCCCACACTTAAGACTGGAGAAATGGAGAATCTCTGGAGGCCATTTAGGATGCGGGTGGTGGAACCACTTCTCTCTGCCATCACCAAAGCTCCTGCCAGCCCTGAGCCTACCTATTGAGGCTGGGGCCCCTCCTGACGAGTGGCACCGAGGGCAGCGGCTCGCCTGGGGTGTGACACGCACCCTTGGGGAAGAGAGAACCGAGCCGATGGACCTTGTGCTCAGTGGTACCCGTGTCCTGCCCTGAGGTGCTCCTTCTAAATGGACAGTCCTTCTGCATTTGGGAAGGGGCAGGTGGAGCCATCAGGGACAGAGGGAAATAGGCCCTCTGCTGAGGGCTGGAAGAAGACCGCCTCCTGGTCCCTGCTCTGTCTGGGAGACGAGCGCTGGCCCCTGGCCTCCCTGTGAGTCTCAGAGCATCTCTCTGCCAACAGCATCCTCTGGGTGCAGGCTGTCGACTGACCCCATTGTTCTGACACCTTTTGTGGACATCTACGGTGGCCTTTCTAGGGCAGACACAAGCAGCCTGGCATCATCTGTCCACACGTGTCACCTTGATGTGTCCCCCAGTATCCTTCAGGCAGGACCCCTGTGCTCCTCAGAGGGCCACCTGCTTCCTTGCTTTTCTGAGCATCAGGTCACCTAAGGCTGCAGGACAAACCAGCTGGAACTCAGAGACTAGAAGGGCACCAGCTGGTTCATCCGCTGGGAGCCTGGGTAGATTTAGCTAGGTATTTCTGCTGCTGGTGGTGACAGGATCTGCATTCAGAAACAAGCAGGTGGCTGTCAGGGTTCCTTCCCTGCTGCCCTGTCCATGTGACCTCAACAGGTGGTGCCCCCAGCAGGAAGGAGCCTGTTGGATGGCTTCTCTGGTTTCCAAAGGGCAATGTGGAAGTTTCTAGGCCTTCATAAGGCTTAGGCTTAGCTTGGACACTGCTTCACCTTCATAGCATTCTGGGGATCAGAGTCAAATCAGAGCCAGCCCAGACTCAGGGAAGGACCAGCCGAAGCCGCAACTCCCGGGACTCCTCATTTGTGGTTCTTACTTCCCAGGATGGCCCCCAAAGCAGCCTGACCTTTCAAGAACTGCCTCTTTCTCCCCGCAGCCCTCCCTGGGCTTGAGTCAAAGTGTCTCTTTTGCTCTGGGTCTTCTGTGACCCTCCGAGTGTCCTCCTGGCTGGGGTTTTGTGCTCAGCTCCGGAGGCAGGCAGGCTGTCTTTGGGTCCTCTGGGCAAATTGGTGAACCCTCCCACCCTCACCACTGAGCCGTGGTTATGGTGGTGGTAGACATGTAATCACGGCTCGTGAGTCCTGCAGGGGCTCTGCAGGCGGACAGGTTTATATGACTTATGCACGCAGAGCCCTGAGCCCCTGCCTGGAGTATTGGAAGTGCTCAGTACCTATCACATTCTCCATGGCCCTGGCACAGCTTAGCTGGCCTGAGAGGACTTCAAGCACGTTGTTGTATCCACAGCGTAAGGGCGTTCCCAGGTCCCATCCGCCACTCCTGTGTCTTCAGCTTGTGTCCTGGAGTAACAGGACTCTGGGGCTCTACCAAGTTATGTCACTACTGTGCATGAAGTGAGTATTTAGAAATGTTTGTTAGTTTGAACCACCAACTAAAGGTGAGGACCTCCTCTCTCTAAAATTCATTCTAAATCTTTGTCTGAACTTGAATCTTGTGGGAAAAGAAACAGCCTGTGTTTGACACGGCTGATACAATGTTGGTCCTTTACATTCTTCAGTCTACACAGCACACACATCTCATCTCATTCTGGTGAGACATCGGCGCAAAGGACTTAAATGTTGGGCTGAGAAGCAGAGGCTCTTGGTGCCAAGGCAGAATCTGTCCTTGTTTCATAAATGAGACAAAGGGCCCCGGGTGTGGGGAGCTTCTTACCAGGCGTGTGGGGATAACAGAACAGGGCCGGCCTCATGGCACCGGGTGTGGGGAGCACCTGCCCAGTTGTGTGGGGATGACAGAGCAGAGCCAGCCTCATCAGGGTCCTTGTTTTTGTGCTTGGGGGCCCTGGGTGAGTGGTGTAGACATTCCAAACATTTTTTATTTTTTTGCTCATAAAATGGTGCTAAATACATTGGTTCCTAACAAAAGCCTGGAGAGGTAGGAAGCAATACTTTGTATATGCAAATCTCCACCTTCCCTCTCTGGCCTTAGTTAATGTCTCTTGTTACTGTTCTGTACGATGGAGTGCATATTAAAGTGAGATGAAATAAAGCAGTATTGTTGCTACTTAGTTTTAGACGTAATTTAGACAAAATCCCCCTCTAAAATGTGGCAGTCTAAGATTTCACATCAAGGAAAGCCTGGAGGGAGAGGAACATTATGTGGCACAGAGACGCTTTTTCCCTCTACCCCATTTAGTCTGGAATCATGAAGGTTACAGAGAGCCACTTACCACCACTGGGCTCAGACCCCTCCAGACCCCACGCTCCTGAGTTGGGATATAGACGCTCCATGGAGACTCTATTCTGATCGGAACATGATCTTTGTTACTTCTGTTTGAATAAATCAGATGTCTTCATCAAGCTCTCTTACCCATTCTCAAAATTCTGGAGAGTTAATGGTAACATTTGTTGTCCTGAGGCTCCCTGAGTGTATACTGACCATTGCAGAGACTGGGTCCTGGTGATGCCAAGCACTTTAGCTGCATCTCCTCCTGTGACCTCTGTGGCACCCGTCAGTCCAGGTGATGGGAGCTGCTGGAGCACGTGGACTCTTGGAGTTGGTGTGTGACATGCCCAGTGTGCGGGTCCTGATGGGTGGGGCCCCCCTCGGTGCCTCTGGGTCTGGACTCTTCCAACTTTGCCCCCGCTCTCTCCAGTGTGGGCAATATCTGTGTTGCCCAATGGAGGGAGGAGAGGTTGGAGAAGGAACGCAGGGTTTATGCTACGTGGGCATGTAGCGACACACACCTCCTCTCACGTAGCATCAGCCCCAGACATGCGCAGGCACTCTGGAAATTTATTCCCACTGGGAAGCTGCTTCCTCACGCAGCTCTGGCTGATGGAAGAAGGAGAATCCAATCTGGTGACAGAGAGCTACTTCTGTCCACTCTACAGCCTAGGAGGCTGAGGTCAGGAGATGTGAGGATCCAGATGTGCCAGGGCAGTCTAACTTGGGAGTCCATTCTCCTGTGGTCCTCTGAAAACAAGTCCATAGTGGGGCCAGAGCAGTGGGGACGGTAGAAAGTGGGAAAACAGAGGTTATAAAATTACAGCATTAGATAATTAAATGGACCAAATAAGCCCAGGAGCTACCCCAACTGTCCAGTGATTTCCCATCCCTTGGAGAGGCAAACATTACAGTTGATAACGTAATGTTATCAACTTGACAGCAAGAACATGGTGCCATGTCCCCTTGGAATGGCCGGGGTGGGGGTGCACCTCAAAGGCAACCACATGATACTTTGCCACGAGGCATGTAGCACTTCTTCTAGGACATTTGCAAACTTAACTATTGCACTTTGTTTGACAGGATCTCTAAAGGCTATTCTAAAAACAGAGTTCCAAAGGTGCTTTGAAGGGTGGATAGGGAGCTGGCATTGGTGCACATCTCCCCAAGAGGAGGACCTCAAAGGGGGCCATAGAGATATTTTGCAATAAGGGATGTAGCACTTTTTCTAGGATGAGTTTGTGAACTTAATTGTTCAGCCTCGTTTTTAACAGTGTGAAGACTTGTCTAGTCAAATCCTCCAAAGCTCAGGATGCCCGGTTTATATACCCACATTTTCTCTCTCACCAGGTGGACACCTGCAGGTGCACTGGGACTCTGGGTGGGGCTGTTGCTGCAGGGCGGTTGCCAGGAGTGAACAGTGGAAACAGTGGGCATGTCACTCACTGGTCTGCAGGTGAATGAGGGACGTGCAGAATGCAAATGTTAAACAGAATAAACTGGAGCGACTGAATCAATAAATGAACATCAAAAAATAGAGAGATAAATGAAAAAAGTAAGTTGTGTCACTTTAGGGAAGACGGACTGAGTCATCGAGTTTCACATGTCAGTGGTGGTCACCACTGCACCTCACAGGTTAAAGCTGAACAGGCTATAAATCAGCACCTCCCCTCAGGTCCATAGGAGAATAGCACACAGGTCAGACTGCTGCCCCATGACTGGAGAGAGTCACACAGACAGGGAGCCACAGCCACTGCGGCAGAGGCCCTGTGGGAACAAGTGTCAGGTGGGAAGACCTGCACGTGGTAACTGCTGAGTCCTGCAGGTGGGTGGACAAGTCAGGGTGTGGAGGCCTCACGGTGTGATGAGATTTGCCTCAAGAGTTTGATTAGATTCCCCTAGTAACCCTAGTAATTACCAGAGAAATATTCCAACTCTGGCTTTGGCATGGGAAGAGAGAAGGAACCCTTCTGAAATGCCAGAGCCCTCTGTCCTTAAGAGGGTCTGCCCTCCAGAGAAGCTGTTCCCGGATCCTCATCTAGAGGGGTGTGATGAGAGCTGGGTGTCCCGGGTGAAGGGAAATATCCAACTTCATCTTACTCCAGCCTTTCTTGTGGGAAAAGGGAAATGCTCAACGTCAGCCCGCTTTGGCCATCCCATCTCAGCTAAGGAGGGAGAAAACACCAAGAGGAGCTCATGAAGTTCATCATCCAGAGACACAGGCTCACAAGGACTGAGGCCAAAGCCCAGGCCTACTGAATGCCCCTCACACACCACGTCACTGAAGGCCTGTGCATTGTGGCCAATTAATAAGAAAATATTTACAAGGTGTCCTACAAGGCAAGAAACATAGTTTGAAGGGACAGAGCAGGTGTCGGAACCAGACATGGTGAGGATTTTGGAATTGTTAGACAGAGAATTCAAAATTATTATGACCAATATGGTAAGGGCCAAGAACAGATGGGCAGTGTCATTAGAGAGTCAGAATCCCTGAGGGAGAACTAGATAAAAAACAGAAGAAATAAAACACTGCAGTGTACATGAGGATGGGCTTATCAGCAGCCTGAGCATGGCCGAGGAAAGGGTGTTTGGGCCTGACTGTGTGTAAATACAACATTCAGAAACTGAAGAGCAAAGGAAATTAAGACTGAGAGGGCTCAAGATGCTACAGAAGGACCAGGGGACGTTACAAAGGTACAATACGAACAGCAAGAATGCCAGAAGGAGAGAGAGAGAAAGGAACAGAAGAAATACACGAAACGCCAATGTGTGAGGACTTTCCCAAATGAATTCAGAAACCAACCCACATATCCAGGAAGCTCACAGAACCCTAGGGAAGACCTGTACCATAACTAAACCAGCTCTCCAGGATATTCTCAGACCCATCCTCCACAATGACCAGCAAGTTTCTCTACCACCAAAGTAAACTCATTCAGAAATTTTTGAACAAAACCCAACTTCCACAGTGGTGAAAGGATTAAAAACATCCACTAGACTTTCATAAAACCTGACACCCCAAATACTACCAGGCTTATCAATTCTCTCAATTAATGTGAATTATTTAAATTGTCCTCTAAAGAAGCATAGGTTGGCTGACTGGATACATAAACTCAGACTAGATATATTCTGCATACAAGAATCTCATCTTACCTTAAAGGATAAAAATAGACTCAAGGTGAAGGGATGGACATCTATAATACAGGCAAATAGAAACCAGAAAAAAGCAGGGATTGTAATTTTATTTGCAGATACAAATCAACAAAGATAAAGAAAGATAAGGATAGTCACTACACATTTGTCAAGGGAAACACCCAACATGAAGTGATTTCAATAATTAATTTTTGTGTACCCTATCTGAATGCTCCTCATTTTATAAAGCAAACCCTAATGGATATGAACAACTTGATATCTTCCTGCACTAAAATAGTTGGATATTTTAACATCCCTTCAACAGTCTTGGATAGATCCTCCAAAAAGAAACTGAACAAAGAAATATTAGACTTAAACCCGACCTTAGAACAAATGTACCTAACAGACCTGTACAGAACACATTTCATCCTAATAAAACTGAATATACATTCTCATCAGCCCACAAATCAACCTTCAAAATTGATCATTTCCTAGGACATAAGTCTAACCTAAGCAAATTTAAATGAATGGAAATTATTCCTTGTATCTTCTCAGACCACCATGGAATGAAAGTTGAACTCAACGGCAATAGGAATCTTCATATTCAAACAAAGTCATGGAAAATAAATAATCTTAGGCTGAATTATACCTGGGTCAAAGATGAGATTAAGAAGGAAATCACCAAATTTTTGGAACAAAATGATAATGAAAACACAAATTATCAAAACCTGTGGTAGATTGCAAAGGCAGCCCTATGAGGGAAATTTATAGAATTGGAAGCTTTCATCAAGAAAACAGAAAGAGAGGAAGCCAACAACTTAATGGATCATCTCAAGCAACTGGAAAAGGAAGAACAGTGCAACCCCAAACCCAGCAGAAGAAAAGAAATAACCAAAATTAGGCCAGAATTAAATGAAATTGAA
>CAUYRH010112723.1:0-12493 GCA_963574655.1 Perodicticus potto | reverse complement strand
GAGCTCAAGCAATCCTCCCGCCTCAGCCTCCCACAGTGCTGGGATTACAGGCGTGAGCCACCGCGCCCGGCGATGAAATCCTTGGATTGTAACGGGTTTCTAGCGCTCACGCGGCCTCTCTGTAGCACGATGCTGCCCTCTGCTGGCCGTAGCGCGGTACAGCTCATCAGAAGCGAGAATGATTTCCAAATCCTTTCTGCATCTGGGGAAGACTGAGGAATTGATCTGGACGTGGTGAGGTGATATGGAATGATTTTCCAACCACCACACCCCCTCAGAAAACACCCTTTAGTGTTTTGAATTTAAACAGGTATATCTAGTTTGAATTTAAACTAGTTATATCTAGTTTCTCCAGCCTGTGCTTCCCAAATTAGCTCACATCTTAATTAGCTCACATCTTCACAAATGTGCAAAAAACAATGGCACTATGTCCCACCCACCAGATTGCAGTGCCTTGGCCCCCTCCCAAATCCTCCCTCAGAGATTCTGGAATACTCTCAGGAGGTGGAGGCTGGTGATCTGGGGTTTGGGGCCCCACAGAGAGTCCCCCACGTTCTTGCTATGTCCCAGCCCCACACCATCTATTGGCCAAAAAGCCCTGTGAAGGAAGTTTCCTGCTGCTCTGGTGTCTGAGGTCCTGGCTCTGCCTGAGCTGGAGCCCTAGTGCTAGTTTCTGTGCAGATGTAGGAAAAAGGGACCCACGAGAGATTTGGAATTTATTTATATATATTTGCATAACCAAATAACTTAAGTTAAATGCTCTCAATTGCCTATTGCTATTTTTGAATATTTTGAAAAGCTGCCATGCTTAGGGGGCCTTTTTCATTCTTGTGAAACTGAAGTTCCACAAATTGATTCTGAAATCAAAGTGAAAAATCTACTAGTATTTTCTCTTTCTTTAAAACATTATACGAATATTTTGCTTTCATTTTATTCAGAGGCTTTCAAACCTTCCACAGTGAAGTGTAGATGGATGGTCACGGTGGCCCTTAGGATGAGAGATGGAGCCTAAAGACCAAGTTCTCAACAAGTTTCTCCTGTAATCAGTGGTCCTGCATGTTGGAGTTAAGCCTCACCTTGGGGAGAACAAGGAAGGTGTTTACAGGTTTATGCCCCTCAGAGATTCACTGAAAAACCTGAAACATAGGTCTAAATACAGAGGCTGGCAAATAGGGGTATATCCAGTCTTTTTTTTTTTTGTGGTTTTTGGCTGGGGCTGGGTTTGAACCTGCCACCTCCAGCATATGGGGTCAGCGCCCTACTCCTTTGAGCTTTTGAGCCACAGGCGCCGCCCTATATCCAGTCTTTTAAAGCAATTACATGCGAGTTATTACCCATGACACAAACAAACTGGAACTCTAAGACCCTAAATAGTGCTTTTTAGATCTGGAAAAAGCTGAGGAAGTGGTGGTGCTCTGAATATGAGGGTGCTCAAGGATTACTCCTTGAACTTCCATTGATGTTTTTATTTCTGCAATAGAAAGCTGCACGCCTCCCCTAATGTCAGTCTGAGGCCCCATCTCATCTCTGATAGGAACTACTGGGAGCAAGTGATTTTGCAAAGGACTTCTCAGTGGTGTTGAGAACCTAAATTTTAGGAATTAGCACAGATAGTTGTAGCCAAGACTGGTTGCAAGGGATGCAACCAATTGCATAGGACCCTGTGATCAAAAGGGGCCTGCAGTGAGGGTTTGAGGCTGTGTGGCTACTGTCTTGGAATCCTTAATAGAGTAGAAACTCCACAGTTGACCACCTCTTTACATGGGCCATCTCCTTAAGTTGACCTAATTTTCAAAGACCAGATGTGCACCCCATATACAGATCAGTATAGTAGACCTCATTCCTTATGTTGACCACCTCCATATATTGACCAGGTTGTTACAGTCCCTTTGGGGGTCAACTTACAGAGGTTCTACTCTGATTTTATATTTGAATTTATGCTTTGCAAACGAAGTCCAGTGGGACAGTGAAGCATGCACTGGGGGCTGGGAGCCTTAGCCCAGCCATGGTCTGTCTCTCCTGCCTCCACCCAACCGACAGTTCTCGGCTGCCTGTTTCTGCTCTCTGGCTCCCAGGCCCTGCCTGACTCCCCCTCCTCATCCTTGCCTGTAACCACTGCTGACCTCTGTCAGCAGCGGAGCCTGGCTGTGGGCAGTAGGAGCATTGAGCATTTTGGGAAAAGCCATGGTGGCAGCCGTCCCTGCCCTGGGCTGGCAGTGCCACAGAGCCTTTGGTAAGCAATGGGAGGAATAAGCCTCTCATGGATGACTTTGGGGGATTCACAGCTTCAGCGGAGGAAGTAACTGCAGATGTGGTGGAGATAGCAAGAGAAGTAGAAGTTGAGCCTGAAGATGGGACAGAACTGCTGCAATCTCATAATGAAACTTGAATGGGGAGGAGCTGCTTCTCAGACAGGAGCAAAAAAAGTGTTCCTTTCTTCCTTTCTTTTTTTTTAGACAGAGTTTCATTATGTCGCCGTTGGTAGAGTGCTATGGCATCGCAGCTCACAGCAACCTCCAAATCCTGGGCTCACGCGACTCTCTTGCCTCATCCTCCCAAGTAGCTGGGACTACAGGCACCCGCCGCAACGCCCGGCCATTTTTTGTTATAATTGTCATTGTTGTTTAGCAGGCCCCGGGCAGGTTCAAACCCGCCAGCCTCGGTGCATGTGGCTGGTGCCATAACCACTGTGCTTGGGGCACTGAGCCGAAAGTGCTTCTTGCGATGGAATCTGTGCCTGGTGAAGATGTTGTGAACACTGTGGAAATGACAACTAAAGCTTTAGAATATTATAGAAACTTAGCTGGTAAAGGAGTGGCAGGGTTTCAGAGGACTGGATCCAATTTTTGAAGGAGCCCTACCATGGGTGAAACGCTATCAAACAGCATTGAGTGCTGCAGAAAAATCTCTCGTGAAAGGACGAGTCAATTGATACTGATATGGCAAACTTCACTGACTTATTTTAAGACATTGCCACAGCCACCCTACCCTTCAGCAACCCTCACCCTGACCAGTCAGCAGCCATCAACACTGAGGCAACTTCCTCTAGCAGCAAAAAGAGGACAACTTGCTGGAGGCTCAGATAACTGTTAGAATTTTTTAAGCAACATATTTAATTAAGGCTTGTCCATTGTTTTTGAAGACACGATGCTATTACACACTTAATAGACTACGGTGTAGTGTCATCAGAACTCTGATATGCACTGAAAAACCAAAACATGTGTGTGACTCCCTGTATCATGATATTCACTTTGTTGCAGTGGTCTGCAACTGAACCCCCAGTATCACTGAGGTATTTTCTGTCTTTTCCCACTACAAAGGACATTTCATAAGAATGGCTACTTGTCTTTTTTGTTTGCTCGCATATCTTTGTAATCTAGAACCATTCCTGGCACATAGGAGATGCTCCAAAAAATGTGTGTTGAATTAATAAGGGAACATAGTTGACAGGCTCTCAGTTATTCCGTTGAAGTCTCTGTAGGGTTGTGACTGTTGAAGGTTGTTTCTCTTGAGCAAGTCAGAGAGAATGCAAGAATGTCTTGGGAGATAAGGCATCATTCCCATCTAATAATTAGTTCAGTTTGCTAGTTGAATTTTTGGATAACAGTAATGACAGTCTGCTCTAGCCAATGCATTTTGTGCTCTGGTTACTGAGTTTTCAAAGCCTAAGAACCACTAGTCTAGTGAACATTGTTGGTGGCCTACCCAGCTTCTACCCCTCTTCTCTCAGCTCACATCTTCAGGGGGAAGGGACCCCCTCACCCGGGTCCTGGTGTGGTCCTTGGTTGGCACAGCCAGTCAGCACATTTCCATTCTCCTGAGCTCAGTCCCTGCTTTCAGGGGGCACCTGGGATTTGAACTGTCCGGTCAGAGGGACTCTGAGGACGCTTGCTTACCACTTTGGGGTAGACTGTTTCCTGTTCTTCCTGGAGATATTGTTGGCCTCTCTGAGCCATCTGGCCACCAAGCTGAGGATGAGGACAGCACAGGGTAGAAGGCAGGACCGAGGGAGCTGTGATGAGGGGAGCTGAACTTGGATTCATGCAACTCTGATAGGCAAAACTCTCTGCATACTTTTTAGGGTACTAGGGGATTAAAATAGTAGATAACCTAACAAAAAATTAAGGTGTCCATTATTTATATTGCTCAAAGTATAAAGGAATAAGGCAACCCTCAAACGTACAAATTTCCAACTTCCCATTAAGCAGACACCCTAAAGCTTCAGGCCAAAGCAAAAGCATGGCCGCTCTGCTGGGTGTGGTAGCTCACACCTGTAATCCTAGCACTCTGGGAGGCTGAGGCAGGTGGATCGCTTGAGCTCAGGAGTTCAAGACAAACCTGAGCAAGAGCAAGATCACATCTCTACTAAAAAATAGAAAAACTAGCTGTACGTCATGGCGCATGCCTGTGGTCCCAGTACTCAGGAGGCTGAGGCAAGTGGATCCTTTTTTTTGAGAAAGAGTCTCACTTTGTTGCCCTCTATAGAGTGCTGTAGTGTTACAGCTCACAGCAACCCCTAACTCTTGGGCTTAAGCGATTCTCTTGCCTTACCTCCTGAGTAGCTGGGACTGCAGGCACCCACCACAACGCCCAGCTATTTTTTGTTGCAATTCTCATTGCTGTTTTAGCTGGCCAGGGCTGGGTTCAAACCTGCCACCCTCAGTATGTGGGGCCAGCGACTTACCCACTGAGCCACAGGCAACGCCCCAAGAGGATCTTTCGAGCCCAAGAGTTTGAGGTTGCTGTGAGCTATGACACCAGGGCACCCTATCCAGGGCGATGGAGTGAGAATCTGTCTCAAAAAAAAGACTAAACACAACCCTACCTGTGCTTTTAAAGCCAAAAGGAAAAGCACATCGTTGGGCTTGGCCCTCAGAGCCCCCCAAGGTGCAGTTCTGGCAGCAGAAGGGTTGTGCAGGAGGACAGCAAGGGCAGCCTTGGCCTGACTCTCTGTGGGTCACAGAGGCTTTCTGGTTCACTGATTCAGAAGGGTTTGGGGGCTCAGTGCCTGTAGCTCAAGCGGCTAAGGCGCCAGCCACATACACCAGAGCTGGCAGGTTCAAAACCGAACCCAACCTGGGCCTGCCAAACAACAATGACAACTACAACCAAAAAATAGCTGGGCGTGTGGCAGGCGCCTGTAGTCCTAGCTACTTGGTTAGGCCTAGGCAAGAGAATCGCTTAAGCCCAGGAGCTAGAGGTTTCTATGAGCTGTGATGCCACAGCACTCTACCCAGAGCGACAGCTTGAGGCTCTGTCTCAAAAAAAAAAAAAAAAAAAGCCAGCAGGGATGGGGTCCATTTAAGAAGTACAGCTCTGGGTTAGCTCCCCACTGGCTGCAGAGGGCTCTGCTCCTCCAGGGCTGTTCACACTATGCTCTCCCAAATGTCTAGGGACAGAGGCCTTCAGTGGAATGAGCACTCATGTGCCACCAGGGGGCATCAAGGCTCCAGAAAGCCTTGCTCAGATGGAGGATCTGAGGGTGAGGGAAAGAAATCCACCGTCTGTGTTGCTGGTAGAGCACAGTGAGGACAGCATTGTGACAGGTCAGTAGTCTCGGAGTGAGATGTAGAATTGAACCCTGACTTGGCCACTGACTACCTGTGTGATCCCTGAATCTCAGAGGACTCATTTCTGGTATGGGGCCACCATCGTCTGCCTCATCAGGTTGTGGGGAAGATTATGTGAGATGCTCTGTGTAACAGGGGCTGGCTGGTACACTGTGGAAGTCACTATGTAAGTTTTGCTAAATCTGAGTAAAGACTTGTTTGATTCCTCAAGTTGTTTATGATCTGGGTGAGGACACACATGAGAAAATAACGTACAATAATAGTAAGTGCTAAATGATTTGTGTAGACCTCAAGTGGTCCAGTGTTCATGAGAGAGGGAGACTGCTGGATTTACATACCTCTATAAAGCTGTGTGAGATGAGACAATTAAATGTATCATTTTAAAAATAAAATGCTTTTATTTGTTAAAAAAAAAAAAAAAGAAGAAGAAGAAGAAGGGGTTTGGGGTTTCACAGACCAGCAAGTTCCTTCCATATTGGGCAGTTACCCCTTTATTTTGCCAAATAAAAACATTTAAAAAAATCACCTAACACCGCTCTCATTTCATAAAATAAATGTAAATTCAATGCAAATAATTGTTTGCAAGAAGGAAACAATCTCAGTAAAGGCTAGCCCTTCAGAGGCCATTTTCCCAGCCCAAGTTTCAGAACCCACTGGGCTTGAGGTCCTCCAGTACTGAGGACAATTCAGGGTGTCACGTGCTGACCAGGGCAGAGCTCAGCTTTTGTGAGAAATGCATGTGGTGATGGGTCTTACATTTCTAATTCCAAAGCGTGGAGCAAACAGCCGCCATACCTGTTATTTCCCACTTAGCCACTGGAGGGCAGTGCTACCCTGTAGCACAGAGCTTGGCTGGTGGGCCCCATCTCTTTGGAGCCACCAGGTCCAAGTGACAGTACTAGCTAGCATTTACCGAGCACTAAAGGTGTGTGTGCTGGCCACTTTGAATACAGTACTCTAATTTAACAAACATGTAAGAGAAAAGAGAAAGATGACGACCCTTATTTTAAAGATGAAGTAAAGAGGATCAGGGACATTAAATGGAGTTTTCTTCTTTTTTGAGACAGAGTCTCACTTTGTTGCCCTAAGTAGAGTGCAAGAGCTATGCTGCATCATAGCTCATAGCAACCTCAAACTCTTGGGCTCAGGCGATCCTCTTGCCTCAGCCTCCAAGTAGCTGGGACTACAGGCGCCCATCACAATGCCCAGCTATTTTTAGAGATGGGAGTCTCAATATTGCTCAGGCTGTTCTCCAACTCCTGAGCTCAGGCAATCCACTCCCAGAGTGCTAGGATTACAGGCGTGAGCCACCATCCTCAGCCTTTAAATGGAGTTTTCAATTTTGGTAAATGGCTAAGCTCTGGTCTGTCTGAATCGCAAACCAGGGATTTCCTCTGCTCTCCCTCTGTCTCCCTGGCAAATCTTTTCAAGTTTGCTCTTACAGCAGCTTCCTGCCAGAGTAGTGCTCACAGCACAATCTTCTCTTACTCAGCTGGCTCGATTTAGCCAATCTTTGGCTATCCAAATTAATATGGGGGCCCACTAACTTGGGCCTAAAATTAAAACATGGGCTATTAAAATGCTTGCTTTGACTCATACTCTGTATGTGTAGCAGTAGAGGAGGAGTAACCAGTTTGCCCTTCCAGAGTCCCCTCTCTGGTCTTATTCTGTAATTCTTCTTCCTCATCCCCACCTGACCCCCATGCAGTGGCCAGAGAACTTTCTAGCAGGTTCCATCCAGTGACTCTCCACTTCTGTTCTTCCCCACTGGCTCATAGAGTGATGGCAGCAGTAGCTGCCCTGACCCCTGCCAGCATGCAACCCCTCCTATAGCCCAGCCTCCCCCTGCAGGGTGGGAGTGATGACACTTCTTGCCCTGATAGTTGTGAGAATGAAATGACCCCCTGCAAAGTCCCCTTGGCACAGTGGTGGCAGTAGTGGGCTGTCATCCTGCCCTGCTCCCAGCCCTTGGACATGGGCAGGTACAACACAACCTACAATGGTAAAGCCATGCGGTGTAACACTCCTTACAGTGTGATCCCGTGCAAACATTTCCAGGCACAGGCAAATGTCATCAGGGGTATTATTTCACTCAGGTTGGCACTGAGGAAGGCATTTCCTGGACTTTTTTTTCTGTGCCCATGGTGAGCTCCAAGGTGACTCAAATGCCACCTATGCTCGTGGACACTGAACTCCTTGAGGATAGGGGCAGGACTTTGAGCCCCTGGGCATCCTCATAGTTCCAACCCAGCACAGGGCCTTCAGAGATTCTTCTAAGAATGTTAGTTGGTCAATTAATTATTGGCTAGGTTAATGACAAGTTGTAGGAGTGGATAGGTCATTTCAGGGTATCATCTGAAACAGAGAAAGCATTGTTTTAAAAAGCCTGTAGAAGCTCAGAGGTACAGTACTTTCTTCTTCCTATTGCAGAAACTGGCTGTTTAAAGCCATAGGGCATGAGACCAAGAAAGCCATGAGGCTGTGTAGCGAGTGGCTTTACTTTGCAGACTTGGGGCACCTGCAGGACCCATCCCTGGTTTTGAGAACTTGAAAGTAGACTTCTACTTCTCACCTCCTATTTTTCACTTTAGTCAATTTTCTTTTTTTTCCCAGTTGCAGCTTCATAGCTCACACCAATCTCAAATTTCTGGGCTTAGGTGTTCCTCCTGCCTCAGCCTCCCAAGTAGCTGGGACTACAGGTGTGTGCCACCATGTCTAGCTAAATGTTCTATTTTTAGTAGAGATGGGGTCTTGCTCTTATTCAGTCTGGTCTCAAACTCCTGGCCTCAAGATACCTTCCCATCTGGGCCTTCCAGAGTGCTAGGATTAGAAGCACAGAAGTGGAGCTTCTAGGGGAACTGTGAGCCACTGCACCTGGCTAAGTATATACAATTTTTAAAGAATGAACACACGGCAATAAGTTATGGCACCGAACTTAAAATCCCTCTATATCTCTTCTACTAAGAGACTGACTTCCCATATTACTTCTGCAGCCTTCACTTCAGCTCCCAAAGTCTAGCCACTTTAGTCCTCTTTATTCTGAGGTTCAAAGTGATGTGAATGGCCCTTACTGGTAGTCCATGGCATATCTCTCCAGGTTCTACAAACTCTCCACAGATAAACCAGTATCTAATTTCAGCCTCTTCTAAAAGGATGCCACTAGATCTCATAAGAAGTTGGCATTCTACCCTCAGGCTAGTCTTCTGACTTCAGCCCAATGCTGGTCTCACCCCTGGGGTTTCACTTTCCTCCATTCTCTGCTATATAGAATGTATCTGCTTTGGGTTTGCATGTCAGGTAAATTTTCTGATCAGTATGCATTTGCTTATTCCTGTTCCATGACTGTGATAATCCTTGGGTATTGGTTGGTCTGCCCACATGTGATCTCAAAATCTAAAGTCATCAAATGCCCTTTGAACATTGCAAACAAGTTAGGTACAGATTATACTTACCTTAGGTTATCTCAGAAACATTATACTCTAGGTTATGGGCATGTAAATTACCAGGGGGGTCTAGGAGACTTAACCTGCTTCAGAGTCACAGGAAAAACTGATTGCTATTACATCTGTGAGAGATGGGGACTCTCAAGGGACTTGCCCAGGGTCACTCTATACAAGGTAGTGACTGGGCTCTTGTGTCAGGAGTCTTGCCTGCCTCGGCTCTGCACATGCTCTGTAGTAGCCCTCACAGGCTACATGCAAATAAGTTACTGCTGTAACCCGTAAAGATGATGCAACTACGGAAGGCATGTGGGCCTGTGGGCAGGTGGGTGTGGCCAGGGGCGGCCAGCCAGGCAGGAAACGCCTGCACACGAGGCTGATGAAAGATTGAGACCTCTGGGTCCTGGAAAGAGTTCTTAGCTGCCAGGTGCCAGGTGCCAGCTCCCAGCTCCCTAATACTCTCTCTGCTCCCTGAAGGTTCCTCAGTAGGGAATAAATGCTCACAGTTCAAGCTGAGAGACCGGGGTACAAATCACAGCAATCCGCCTTATTGGTTGTGTGAACTCGAGCAGGATGCTTAAATCCTCTGAGATTTTGATTAATCATCTGTTAAATAGAGATTTTAAAAGTCTCTATTTTATATAGCTTTAAGGATTACATTTGAAAAGCACATAATGGGCTGAATACATTGCCTGACTTACACTACTCAACAAGTGGCTGTTATTGTAAATGTGCAGATGTGGGTGGGGATTGTGGTGGTTTTTTCCTATTTTCTTTTTGCTTCTCCATGGGACTAGCTCATACTGGGCCTACTCTGTTGATAACAAAATGTCACATTACCTTATAGGTATAAAAAAGCCAGAAATTACAAGTCGCATAGCCCAGGCATGAGCAATAGAAAAAGCTTTGACCTCTAACAATACCCGGAACTATAGCAGCAATGATGCCTCCCCTCAGTAGCAAGAACAGGCCACATCTGGAAACTTAATGCCCAAACTTTCAGATGTGAGATGTCCTTTGGCCTGGTAGATCCAGGGTTTAAATCCACCTCAACTTTACTGTAAATGGTCAAATTTGAAGCCCTCTAATCAGACCCTGCCAAGCCAACTTTCCTAAATTCTCTTGCCTATGAACTTGCCCCAGACCACAAACTAGGGAGACATATTTGGGTCCATCTCCTGTTTTCCTGCTGACCAGTCTCGCAATAAACCCTTTCTTTTCTCAACAGCTGGTGTCAGACCGTCAGCATCTGTGGCTGATAACACTTGCATTTATTAAACACCTACTATATGCCTGGTACTATATGTATATTTCTGTTTAATTTATATAATTATCAAGCAATCCTTTGTTCAAGTGTCCCCAAATTACCTAAAGAGCTTTATACCTATTTTACAGAAGAGGGAGGGGAGTCTAAAAGAGATGTTGTAACAGGCCCAAGTTCACAGAGTTTGTTAGGAATTAAATGCATATCTGTCTGATTAAGTAGTCTTTAGTTTTTTTTTTTTTTTTGTAGAGACAGACTCTCACTTTATTGCCCTTGGTAGAGTGCCGTGGCGTCACACAGCTCACAGCAACCTCCAACTCCTGGGCTTAGGCAATTCTCTTGCCTCAGCCTCCCAAGTAGCTGGGACCACAGGTGCCTGCCACAACGCCTGGCTATTTTTCTGTTTTTTGCAGTTTGGCCGAGGCTGGGTTTGAACCCGCCACCTTCAGTATATGGGGCCGGTGCCCTACTCGATGAGCCACAGGTGCCGCCCAAGAAATCTTTAGTTTTTTTATACAACTCTTCAGGTTAACAGGAAGGGTCACATGGGATGGGATGAGGATGAGATAGCTACGGGGTGGTGCAGGGGGCACAGGAAGCAGGGAAGCCTTGATGTCAAAAAGGTTAAGTGGGCACAAAGAAGGGGAATAAAAAGTATTTCAGGGCAGAAGTGTCCCATTTCATAAATATTCAGATGGGCCCTTTCCCATTCCAAGAGAAGTTCTGTTTACATAGCACTTTTGATTTTGCAGCTTTTCTGCGAAGCCGTGAGTGTAGGTAGGAATCCTGCGTGGTGAGCAGCTCTCGGGCCCTACAGCTTGTGGGCGGGGCACAGCGCAGAGTGGTCTGCTTTGGGAGCTTCTTTGCCTGCCTTGCCCTGCAGTTGTGTGAAGCTGTTTCAGCCTCAGCTCTTAGAGCCTTCTCTCTCCTCCACCCTTTCCTATTTGCAATCTCTTCGTTACTTCATAGGCTTGTCAGGTAAAGGTACAGTCCCAGTGCTTTCTTTTTTTTTTTTGAGACAGAGCCTAAAGCTGTCACCCTGGGTAGAGTGCTGTGGCAGCACAGCTCACAGCAACCTCCAACTCCTGGGCTCAAGCAATTCTCCTGCCTCCGCCTCCAAAGTAGCTGGGACCACAGGCGCCCGCCACAACACCCGGCTATTTTTTGTTGCAGCCATCATTGTTTGGCAGGCCCAGGCTGGATTCGAACCTGCAACTCAGGTGTATGTGGTTGGCGCCTTAGCAACTTGAGCCACAGGCACTGAGCTGGCCCAGTGCTTTCTTTGGTAAATTTAATTTGTGATGAGTTCCTTTCAGGCCAGGTATAATTGTTCAAGTGGCTCATTGCACAAGAGCAGGTAGCCCAGGGACTGTTGAATCCAAGATTCACCTGGATGTATACAAAGGCAAGATATAGACCAGAGGCAGCTATTGTTGAATTTCCTGGAAACTTGGGGCTGCCTTGTTTGTTTATGAGAATCGGACAGAGTGAGCCAGTTGTTCACTGTTTTGCCATTTTCCAAAGGCCAAGGACATAGGTCAGCATCCTATACGCTGTGAGGGAGGGTTAAGCCAGGGTCTTCTGATTCACAGAACTGTGATGTTTTCTTCGTGAACCTCTTACTGAGATCCTGCCCTTTTCCCCACCCAAAGACAGTAAGAGAAGAGCTGGGAGAGTGGAGCTATCCACGTGGGCAGGAAGCCCTCAGACCCTGCTGCTGAAGTCAACAGGGCATACGTGCAGAACCTGATGGGTTAATTCACTGTCCACAGAGTTTTGTGGTCTGGCAGACCTAGGGACTACCTGGCTGCCATTCAGGCTCAGAGGGCAGAAAGGAGCTTCAGGGAGAGTAGGTGTTGAGTGTGATCTGGCGGGAGCTTGTGCCTCTGGGCCCCAAGACCCCAACCCTAACTGGACACTGGAATCACTGATGCTAGGGTCCAACTCCAAGGATTCAGAGGAAGTTGGTCTGAGGGTTGGGGTGTCTGGATATATTTTAAAAGCTCCTCAGATGGTTCTAGTAGGCAGCCAGGACTGAGAACCACCACACTTGGTAGCGAGCTCCTGGTGGAGAGAAACCCTGGCCTGTTCGTCCCTCCTCCCTGACCCAGAAGCACTTTGCACATAGAAAGGGCTGCATGCAAGGCGGCTGGACTGAAAGAGGTAAAACTAATGATAAGAAGTGATGTATATCTGAATGATGAATGATCACAGCCAAT
>CAUYRH010112722.1:0-11712 GCA_963574655.1 Perodicticus potto | reverse complement strand
TATACCGAGGGTGGCGGGTTTGTACCCGGCCCGTGCCAAACTGCAAAAAACAATAGCTGGGTGTTGTGGCAGGCACCTGTAGTCCCAGCTACTCGGGAGGCTGAGGCAAGAGAATCGCCTAAGCCCAGAAGTTGGAGGTTGCTGTGTGCTGTGATGCCACGGCACTCTACTGAGGGCAATAAAGTGAGACTCTGTCTCAAAAAAAAAAACAGGATTTTTGCAACAATATGGGTAAATTTGGAGGATATTACTTTTAAGTGAGATGAACTACTCACCACTAAACAAATACAGCTCAGTCTCACATGTGGAATCTAAAATAGTTAAACTCAAGGAAACAGTAGAATGGTAGTTACCAATTGAGGGTTGGGATGGTCAGGGAGATGCTGGTGAAAAGGCACAAAATTTCAGATAAAAGGAATATGTTCAAGAGATCTATTGCACACCCTAGTGACTATAGTTAATAACAACGTACCATATTGTTTGAAATTGCCAAGATAGTAGATTTTATGCATTCTCACCACAAATATGATAGATATGAAGTACTACACATGTTAATTATCTTACTGATATCATAATGCGTACATATTTTAAAACGTGTACATAATAAAGGCATACAATTTCTATTTGTCATTAAAAATTAATTACTTCATTTTTTAAAAGAGTAACAAGAGTCACCGTAATCTTTAAGAATTATAAACTCTCCCTGTTATTTAACTTAACTGAGGAGTCTGATAAAAGCATAAATTTAACATATCTCTGAAGGAGCCACTATAGTTCTGAATTATAGTTAGTCTTAACAAAAACCTGACACTTTATATATATAGACACAGAAGTTAAGGCTATACGAATTCTCATATCAGAAGCCTTAGTTCCCATAGGGGGTGAGGGGATTTCTGGTGTCAAAAATCAGTCACCATACTTAACCCAGAGCAGACACAGGAGTTCCTTCTAAAAGACCTACTTACCCATGTCTCTGTGGCCTAATGTGTATGGAAAGAAACAAAGGCGTTATCACCTAGTGCTTCCCTTGTCCCATCATATTTAAGAGTAAAAAACAGTCAACAAATCAAATTTAAAAATTCCACCAAACGCCAGAGTTACCATAATCTCAAGGAAGTTGCTGGCCAGAAACAAAAATACAAAACCAGTTTTGAGTTGTGGAATCTGAAATGACCTATATTAAACAAAATTAACTTAGTGAGAGCTCAGTGAAAGTAGTCAGTGTTCGGTCATGGAACAGTCTAGACCAGCGGTTCTCAGCCTGTGGGTTGTGACCCACAGGAACTGTATTAAAGGGCCGCGGCATTAGGAAGGTTGAGAACCACTGGTCTACACTCAAGAGTATCCAACCTTTTTTCTTCAACATATTGGAAAAGGAGTTGTTTTGAGCCACACAGTAAGACACACAAACACTAACAAAAGCTAATGAGCAAAAGAAAAGTTTCATGCATACTTTTCATGATATCCGACACCACAGATAGGCAAAACAGTCCTCAAATAATCTGCATGCAGCCTGCAGGCTACAGGTCAGACACCCAGGCTAGACGGATGACTCATCACCCTGTCCTGTGAGTAGGAAGGGGCCCGGGAAAGAGCTCTTTCTCAGCAGGAGCCCCATAGCACTGGGGCTGAACAGAGGTGGGCATCAGGGTAGATTGGTGGCTCCCCAGACTGTCATCAAAGCCTGAAGTACAGGCGGTCAGAGTACTAGAGAAAGAAAATTGGTCAGTCAATAAAATGCAAAAGGAAAGGATTCACTTAGTAGGTAGGGTCAGGGTTTTAAGTGTTAGGGAGGGGGGGGCTATGTTAGTCATTAATATAATTAGGATTCCAAAGTAGCATTCTTGATAGGATGGAATAATATTGGAATGTAGATATGTACACAGGTTTAATAAGCCTAATTGTTCTTTTGCTGAGAAAAGAGTGTTCAGTTAACTCTTCTGAGACCTGTGCCTGGTTTCTCAGATCACTTGGTTGTGGATTGCTTTCAGCTGACTGGAACCAGTTGTAGTGAAACCTAACAACCAGTGTTGACATTTCCTACACAAGAGCCTCTATAAGTATAAAATTCTTCTTTCACACTGATTTCTGAGGAAATTTTTATTTTGACTAATTATGGAAATTACCTGGACTTAGTTGGTCAGGGATGCCAGGAAGGAGCATCTCTGAAGTCAGTAGTGGCCTAGATTATATGTGTTATCCACTGAAAGCCTACTGTCTGAAAGAAATTCTGGCAAAAGTGATCCTCTAACAAGCATTTATTCATGACTCCTGTGCAGCTGTGTCGCACATTCGCTGTGCCTGCCCTCACGCTGCTTCCTGCACGGGGCCTCTCAGTCTGCTCAGCCTTTCCCTTTGTGCTTACAGGGAAGTAAGAAAAAACACAAGGACATTTCCACACGGGTCTGGTGATTAGATATCACTCAGCTACTGAAAAAGAAATATTTGTGGGCGTGGTTGTTATGAGCATGGGCGGAGATGAGTGAGGTGATCATAACGGAGGAGGGGCTGTTCTGTGTTTGCTCCCTTCACACCTGAAACACCTGTGGTGCTTTTACAGTTTGATGCCTAGAAGTCTCAGGAGCAGGTTTTCTAGATTGTAATAGAGCAGTGTTTTCCAACATTTATTATCCCATGGCACACTTGAACCTATAGTTAAACTTCTGCGGCACACTGAAATTATGCTGATCAAAAAACAAAGAGTAGCCGAGCAGGGCGGCTCATGCCTGTAATCCCAGCACTTGGGAGACTGAGGTGAGTGAATTGCCTGAGCTCACAGGTTTGAGACCAGCCTGAGCCAGAATAAGACCTCGTCTCTAAAAAAATAGCCAGGCATTGTGGCGGGCGCTTGGAGTCCCAGCAAGATAATCACTTGAGCCCAAGAATTTGAGGTTGCTGTGAGCAATGAGGCCATGCACTCTACCCAGGGTGACATAGTGAGACTACATCTCAAAAAAAAAAAGAATAAATTAAAAATAATAATAATATATATGTATATACACACACTTAGTGTGCGTTGAACTTTTGAAGAAAATTTAATTAATAATCTTTAAAACTTTTTGTGGTGCACCTAAGAGCCTCTCATAGCACTGGTTGAAAATCACTGTAGAGGATGTAAAGTGTAGCAAAGGGCTAGAAACATGTAAAGGAAGTCTTGGTTGGGTAGCACTTAAGTTGCAGACATTTTGAAGAATGAGAGATGGAAATCACCATCAGACAAGGCAGAATTGCTCTGGCTGCCCCACTGAGGTCTCAGTTCTGACTCAGACTTTTCTCTCTACAGGGGAACCAAAGCCAGAGCTCCACCTTGGTCCTCTCTGCCCTCCAGATTTGTCCAGTCGGAAATTCCTCACGCAGCACGTGCCATGTAATCATCCCCCCTGGATCTTTGCATGCTTGTGTGCGGAAAGTCATGCCCAGCCAGAAGAATCACGCCCAGAGGACCAGGAGAAACAGCAAGAAGCCTCTGATGGAAGTTCCTGGAGCGATCAAACCGAAAGTCAAGAGAGAGAAGGTGCTAAGCCTTTGTTTGGAAGGACAAAGAAAAGGACTCTGGGAGCTTTCTCCAGGCCACCCCCACAGCAGCCAGGCGGCTGTCAGAATGGCATCAGAGGAGTGGAACTAGAGGCCAGCCCAGCCCAGACGGGGAACCCTGAGGAAACAGACCGACTGTTGAAGAGGATAGAAGTCTTGGGATTTGGAACAGTCAACTGTGGAGAGTGTGGACTGAGCTTTAGCAAGATGACAAACCTGCTCAGTCACCAGAGGATACACTCAGGGGAGAAGCCATATGTGTGTGGGGTATGTGCAAAGGGCTTCAGTCTCAAGAAAAGCCTTGCCAGGCACCAGAAGGCACACTCAGGGGAGAAACCTATTGTGTGCAGGGAGTGTGGACGAGGTTTTAACCGGAAATCAACACTAATCATACATGAGAGGACCCACTCGGGCGAGAAGCCTTACATGTGCAGTGAGTGCGGGCGAGGCTTCAGTCAGAAGTCGAACCTCATCATACACCAGCGGATACACTCAGGGGAGAAGCCTTACGTGTGCCGGGAGTGTGGCAAAGGCTTTAGCCAGAAGTCAGCTGTCGTTAGACACCAGAGGACACACTTGGAGGAAAAGACCATCGTGTGCAGTGATTGTGGCCTGGGGTTCAGTGACAGGTCAAATCTCATCTGCCACCAGAGGACACACTCGGGGGAGAAGCCCTATGCCTGCAAGGAGTGTGGGCGATGCTTTAGGCAGAGGACGACCCTCGTCAACCACCAGAGGACACACTCAAAGGAGAAGCCCTACGTGTGTGGAGTGTGTGGGCACCGCTTTAGCCAGAATTCCACCCTCATCTCTCACAGGCGGACTCACACTGGGGAGAAGCCGTATGTTTGTGGGGTGTGTGGGCGAGGCTTTAGTCTAAAGTCACACCTCAACAGACACCAGAACATACACTCAGGGAAGAAGCCCATTGTGTGCAAAGATTGTGGGCGAGGCTTCAGCCAGCAGTCAAATTTTATCAGACACCAGAGGACACATTCAGGGGAGAAGCCCATGGTGTGCGGGGAGTGTGGGCGAGGCTTCAGCCAGAAGTCAAACCTCATGGCACACCAGAGGACACACTCAGGGGAGAAGCCATACATGTGTCGGGAGTGTGGGCGAGGCTTCAGCCACCAGGCAGGCCTCATCAGGCACAAGAGGAGACACTTGAGGGAGAAGCCCTATATGTGCAGGCAGTGTGGCCTAGGCTTCAGCAATAAATCAGCTTTAATCACACATAAGCGGGCACACTCAGAAGAGAAGCCTTGTGTGTGTGGGGAGCGTGGCCAAGGCTTTGTCCAGAAGTCACACCTCACCTTACATGAGATGACACACAATGGGGAGAAGTCGTGCATGTGCAAGACACGTGGGCAAGGTGTTCACCAGAAGTCTTATCCCAACAGGCACAGGAAGATAAAGTCTGGCCACCACAGACAGGCACTCCAGCCCAACCCTGACATCTATTTGGGACAATCTTCTGACCCTTTATACTCTCTTTAAAAGTGACTATGGCCTGGTGTGGTGGCTCACATCTATAATCCTAGCTCTCTGGAAGGCTGAGGTGGGTGAATTGCCTGAGCTCAGGAGTTCGAGACCAGCCTGAGCCAAAGCAAGACCCCATCTCTTAAAAAAAAAAAAAAAAAAAAAAATAGCCAGATGTGGTGGTGGGTGCCTGTAATCCAAGCTACTTGAGAGGCTGAGGCAAGAGAATCGCTTAAGCCCAAGAGCTTGAGGTTGCTATGAGCTATGATGCCACAGCACTCTACCAGGGGCAAGAAAGTGAGACTCTGTCTCAAAAAAAAAAAAAAAGAAAGAAAGAAAGTGAATATGATGACAAGGACCAACAGTCAAAATTTTTATGCTTTCATGAATTGGAATAGAAAATGCATTCCATAAGTAAGACATTTGACTTAGTTTACTTTCTTCATGCTAAGTCTTCATGTTTCGTGGCCTTTTGTTCTAAAATAAACTTAGTTTCTTTACAAACCTGTAACTTTGGCTATATACCTCATTCCTTCCTCTGTAAAGATAGGAAGTGAGACTTGATATAGATACCTTGAACTCTTAGGTCCACTGCTCCACCAGAATCCGATTCCTTAAAAAACGTAAGAACCAAATCATTTGTATATTTATTGGAAAGTCTGGTCCTTTGAGAAGAGAATCTGGTAACTGTATACAGAGATTTCAGGAGGGAAGGGAATCTTCCAGAAAACATAGCTTCCTTTAGTCCAGTTTCATCTGCAGCTACCTTCTTCGCTTGGCACTGTGACAGCTCTTTCCCACCTCTCTCGCAGCTCTCACTACATCTGTATTGTTGCCTTTGTAGAATCATCCCCTGACTTACTGTGTTGCTCTTCTCAGGCTTTAGTCCCTTGTCCTCCTACCTTGGGGCCCTCTTACTAGTATATCATCCTCAGCACCCAGTCTTGGCTCAGCTATGACCAAACAGAGCCTTGGGTCTCAGTTATGGACATGGATAATACCCAACCACCCCAGCTACACCAGTAATTGCAGTCACACACTGCATAACAACGTTCAGATCAACCATAGACCACATATACCACAGTGGTCCTATAAGATTATAATCGGCTGAAAACTTCCTATCACCTAGTGACGCTATAGACCTTCCAGTGGGACAAGATGTGGAAGTGGCGGACAGTGATATTGATTATCCTGAACCTATGTAGGCCTAGTTTAAATATGTGTTTGTGTCTTACCTTTTTACAAAAATTCTAATAAGTTTTTTAAAAATTAAAATTAGAAATGGGTTTATAAAATAAGGATATGAGAAAATATTTTTGTACAGTTGCACAAAATGTGTGTTTTAAGCTAAGCGTTATTACCAAAGAGTCAAAAAGTGAAAAATATAAAGTAAAAAAGTTATAGCAAGCTAAGTTTAATCTGTTATTGAAGAAAAAATTTTATACATTTAACATAACCTAGATGTGCAGTATTTATAAAATCCGCAGGAGTTACCAGTAATGACCTACCTTCACATTCATTCACCGACTCACTTGGGGCAATTTCCAGTCCTGAAAGCCCCGTGCATGGAAAGTGCCCTCTACAGTTGTATTATTTTTCATCTTTTATGTTGTATTTTACTGTACCTGTTCAATGTTTAGATACACAAATACTATTGTGTTACAGTTGCCTACAGTATTCAGGGTAGTCACATGCTATACAGGTTTGTAACCTAGGAGCACTAGCCTCATCCCATGTATCCTAAGTGAGTCATAGGCTATACCATCTAGGTTTGGGTGAGTGCATTCTATGATGTTCACACAACAATGAAATCACCTAACGGTTTCTTAGAACATAATTCCTGTTATTAAGTGACACATGATTCTATATGATAATCTTTAACAATGTGTCTTCCTCAGCCTTCCAATAATAGGGATAAGACTTTTGAAACCACACTCCCAAATCAGTCCTATAATTCCAGGGTTTAGGACTTTGAATGATGATCCTTAACCACACACCCTCAGCAGTTCTCCAGTAGCAGGGCTAAACACATTTCTCAATCTTACCTCCCACGTTGTGTTCCATGACAAAATAGTTTTGCTCAAAATAAGTGGTTCTTGAAGTAAAGATTATCTCAAGGGTAAGACCCTTTTATTTTAAGACTTCAAAAGGATTAAATTGTGTGGCTCCTGGACAATACACAAAGTTATTTCTGAATTTCAAAGGTATCATCCCATAGCACCTGGACACTGAACCCAAATCAGAGAAAGATTTATCCTGAAGAGCTTTGTGGATGTGATTTCTTTCTAATAGAATGAACTTCAGTAAGAGGCATAGGAAACCCATGACATTTGTAATAAAACACCATTGAGGTTGGAAAATGATAGACAAGCCTCTACCTTCCCATGGGCAGGGAGGCTGAAAAATCTGTGTGGGCCATTTCTCACAGAAAAGGAAAAATAACTCAGAGTGGGGTTTTTGGAAATAAGTGATATGCCAGATATTTCTCCCAAGAATCCCTAAGAGTGGAGATTTGCTCCCAGGAAGCAGTAGTGGGCACTAACCAAAGAGCTGCTAAAATGCGCCCAGTGAAACTGCTGAATTTCTATGAACCTGTGCCTGCCATTTCCCCATTTTCTAATAGAAACCTTTACTGTGATTATCCTATCCCTGAATCACCATTGGGTGTTAGATATGCTTCTTTAAATCACAGGTCTTCAAATAAAGCATAATCCATCTACAACTTGATTTATGGAATGAGTTCCTGAACTTCACACCAACACCATGGTGGGATAAGACTTGGGTGTATTAGGAGGGATGAATATCTGTTTCACGTGGGATGGCTCCATAGTTTGGTATTCAGAGGCTTTGTGCAGAATCCTTAAGATAGACACCATCAGTTCCCCCCCCCCACTCCCTTGTGTCTATCATGATGGGGTCTCCTTACCCTCCCCGAGGATCTGGGCTGGCTTTCGTGACTTGATCAAGAGAGGGTGACAGAAGTGATACCATGGGACTTCTGAGACTGATTCCTAAGACATCTCAGAGCTTCTACTACTCTTCAAACACTGCTGCCAATCCTGTGAAAACTTCCAAGCCACACATGGAGACACCTCGTGGCAACTCTCTGGTCACCAGCCACAGCTGAGCTAGCCAATAGTAAACATCAGCTTCAGTCCCATGAGCCAGCCACCATAGATGTCCTGCCAGGCCTTCACATGACTGAAATCCTCCCTGATTTCTGCAACCATGTTCAGGACCTCAAGTGAGAGCCACTCAGCTGAGCTCAGTCAACATAGAGAAGAAACGCAAGGGATGATGTTAATAACATTTTAAGCCCTGAAGTTTAGCATTGTCTATTATGCAACAATAGATAGTTGGAATGCCTTTATAACCTAGGACTGACTTCCTAATTATGGCTGAAAATCTCAAAGTCATAATGAAAAATGTCAAATTTGTTTACAACAAAATAAATCCTGCAATGCCTTTAGCCAAATCATTGGAGGTTGTGGGGCATACTCGCTTTCCTATCTGCATAATACCTCTAGAAACGAAGTTTTAAAAATCAACAATGCAACAGAAAATACTTGAAATATAAGAACAGACAGATCACAGTATAGAAAGTCTTTTTCATTTGAAAACATCATTAACATCAGTAAAGATACAAATGAAAACCACAAACATATCATTTGCACCTGTCAGATTAGTAAAAACTATAAAATTTGAAAACAGTATTGTGTATTCTGAAAACAGGCCCATTAATACATTAATCTTGGGAATATAAATTGGCACAAGTCTTGTGGTGGATGACTTGGTAATATCTATGAAAATTAAAAATTCATATTTCCTTTGAGTCCATAATCTGACTTAATGGAATTTACTCAATAGCTATACATGTTCATGTGCAAAATGATTTGTATAAATTCTTCAGTGCAGCAGTAATTTCAAATTTTAGCAAAGTAGAAGGACTGATTAAATAAAAGTCAGACACAAATAGAAAAACATGCTACCAAGGGAGGAGCAAGAGGGCGGCCGAGTAACAGCTTCCTTGCAACTGGGCACAGTGAGTCTGGGGAGAGAAGACTCCAGGCATCTCTGGCTGGTGGGATCTAGCCAGAAACATCCCTTTGGGGATACAGAAAGTCAGCATGAGACTTCTGGACCCCATGAGGAGGACAAAAGCAGGGGAGAACTGGCAAGTGTTTGCATGTGTTCATTGGGTCTAATCCTGCTGGCAGCTGTAAGTGTGGCAGCAGTGAGATTGCAAACTGGAACAGCCTTACTTGTGAGCTGTTTTGGTTTTTTTTGGACTTGGCACTCAGTTGAACTACCTTGGGAGAACTTGGGCAAGAGTGTAGAGGACTTTAAGCATTGTCTAGGGCCCAAGACTGAGCCACTGAGCTGGTCAGAGCTAATAATGTTCGGCACAGCCATCGTGGGAGAACTGCCCCGGCAAGCTCTGCCCTCAGGGTAGCAGAGTGAGGATCTAGCAGGAGACCTTGGCAAGTAATCAAGTGACTGAACAGCCTAAAGGTAGGGACTGAGACACCTTACAGCCTTAGCCCTCAGGGGCATAGAGTGAGTCCAGTTTGGGCACACTGCGTAAGTGGATAGCCACTTCAGGAGGGATCCCAGCAACAAGTGCTTTCCTGGGAAAGCTTCAGCTTAGCCAAGGTTAGCAGTTTAAAGTGCCTTTTAAGTGAGCAGAGGAGAGATTTAGGCTCTCCACCCTGTGGAGTTTGAGAAATCAGCAGAGGGCTCCAGTCTCCATCTTGTACAGCTGTACCAGCACTGTGATTAACATATCATACCCTGGAAGATCACCTGTTGCCCAGACAATATCCAGCAAGATATATATACTGCTTTGTTTTGGTTTTGTTTTTTGCCTTTTTGTTTTTGTCTTTTTTTTTTTTTTTTTGTAGAAAAAAACTTTATTGCCCTTGGTAGAGTGCTGTGGCATCACACAGCTCACTGCAACCTCCAACCCCTGGGCTTAGGCGATTCTCTTGCCTCAGCCACCTGAGTAGCTGGGACTACAGGTGCCTACCACAACACCCAGCTATTTTTGTTCTTGTTGTTGCACTTCAGCTGGGGCTGGGTTTGAACCCGCCACCATCAGTATATGGGACCAGCACCCTACCCACTGAGCAACAGGTGCCACCCTTTTTGTTGTTGTTTTTTAATTTCAACATTTTCCCTATAGATTTTTCTTTTCTTTTTTTTCTCTTTCTTTTCTTTCTTCATTTTTCTAGTTTAAATACAAGTTCCCATTGTTGCCTTTTTCAACAATTAGAACTTCATTTTTGCTGGTGTTTCTACTCCTATTATTTGTTTTTTTCCCCAATTTTATCCCACAAAGTTTTCTGTTTGCTTCTTTTGGTTTGATTTATAGCATTTTTGCCTTTCCTCTCTACTTGGTGGAGGTGGGGTACTGTGTCCAAACAGGCTTGCAAAGAGCTGCTGACCTCAAGGGAACTATCCAACCTGGCACCTCCAGAGTCTGGGGGTTTTTAAGTTTGGGTCAAAGTACTCTACTGTACACCTATGTTGCTCCTGTCTCCCTCTTTCTGTGCCTCTCTCTTTTTGTCAATATTCCCTTTTACCCACCCCCTCTCCTTTCTCTTTATTCTTGTTTTTTTCTTTCTTTTTTTTTCCTTCTTGCTCTTCAGTCTTCTCATCCTTCTGGTCTTATACCAAAAGGACTCATCAAAACCCTAGTCCAGAGGCATGGCAACTTAAATATCAAGAGGAAGTGAAAGGAAAATTAAGGCAAGGAAACAGATTTAAAAAAAAAAAAAAAACACTCATGAGGAAGAATCAGCAGAAAACTCCTGGCATCATGAAAAACCAGTCCAGAGCAACGCCCCCCCCCAACCAAGGGACTGTGAGGTAGCTACTGCAGAGGATTCCACCTATAAAGATGTTAGAAATTACAGAAAGGGAATTTAGAACACAAATGATGAAAACAATGAAGGAAATGATGGATACAATGAGGGAAACTGCTGATAAAGTGGAAAATAACCAAAAAAAAAATTCAAAACAGGCGGTGCCTATGGCTCAGTGAGTAGGGCACTGGCCCCATATACCAAGGATGATGGGTTCAAACCCAGCCCCAACCAAACTGCAAAAAAAAAAAAAAAAAAAATCCAAAAACAGAATCAAATAACAGATGAATGATATGAAGAATATAGAAAGGATATAGCAGAGCTGAAGGAACTGAAGCAGTCAATTAGGGAACTTAAAATGCAATAGAAAGTATCAACAACAGATTAGACCATACAGAAGAAAACATTTCGGAGGTAGAGGACAAAGCTCTTGAGATAACTCAGATAATTAAAGAGGCAGAAAAGAAGAGAGAGAAAGCAGAACATTCACTGGGACTTTATCAAGCATTCAAACATACAAGTTATAGGTATGCCAGAGGGGAAGAAAAATGCCCCAGAGGAATGGAAGCCATACTAGAGAATATTATAAATGAAAATTTCTCAAATATCACCAAAGATTCTGACACACTCCTTTCAGAGGGATATCAGACCCCAGGTCACCTCAACTCTAACTGAGCTTCTCCAAGACACATTGTGATGAGGCTGTCCAAAGTCAAGACAAAGAAAAGATTCTTCAAGTTGCCAGGGGTAAGCACCAGGTGACCTACAAGGGCAAATCCATCAGGGTGACTGCAGACTTCTCTAATGAAACTTTCCAAGCAAGAAGACAATGGTC
>CAUYRH010112720.1:0-15440 GCA_963574655.1 Perodicticus potto | reverse complement strand
CAGTGTAACATGGTTTCTTGTACCCTCAATGAATCCCCAACAATAAAAAAAAAAAGTTTCATTAGACCGAATAAATACAAAAATGCAGATAAATTGTATGTGAACAAAGATATCTCTTCATGAGTGCATTGTATTGCATTTTTCTTTAAATTATACTTTTTTCAATTACACTTTTATACTTTTATGGTAATAGCTGTGACTATTACCTAAGAGGTGTAAGAGTAAGTGGGAAGAAACAAATCACTGATATCAGTGGTGATAAACTTGACTATAATGATAATACTATGTACCTTATGCTATAACTTAGGGAAGTTTTATTTAGAGAATTCTGTTAACTGTATTTAGGGTAGGACATTTTGGACTGTGATTTTTTAAATTTCTGCTAAGTTTGACCACTTAATCCCATATTCCTAATGTTATAGGTCAGCAGTGATGTATTTTATTAAAGCAATAATAGCCAATTTAAAATATAAACAGGATGGGAAAAAGAACCAGAAGGTTTTGTTTTGTGCCTCTCACCCTGAATCAGAAAGCTAACAGAAAAGTGGAAAAGCTTTGTCTTGAGAAAGGAAGACAGAAATGAACACATGAGCTCATTCAATTTTCCCTCACCCAAAACCAACAAGGTGACATTTTTGCCTCAGTTCTTCAGCCTTAATGGGTTTGACAGCTTCCTGCCTTTTGAAAAAACATCTATTAGTAAATTTCTGAGTGTTCTTTTAAATCCAGAGGCTTATCAGATACTTTTTGTAATTTTTATTATTTTATTTTGCAAGAGTGGGTATGGTGGCTTATGCCTGTAATGCCAGCATTTTGGAAGACTAAGGTAGGAGGATCACTTGAAGCCACAAGTTTGAAACCAGCCTGAGTAACATAGCAAAACCTGTCTCTACCAAAAAAAAAAAAAAAAAAAAAAAAATGGCCAGGCATGGTGGCATGAGCCTGTAGTCCTAGCTACTCAGAAGGCTGAAGCAGAGGAATCTCTTGAATCCGAGAGTCCAAGGATACAGCAACTAGGAATGGGCCACTGTACTCTGGCCTAATTAAGACCCTCTCTCTAAAAAAAAAAAAAAAAAAAAATTGTGTTTTGCAGAATCAATGATCAAAACACAGGTACACACAAACATTTTCATTCAAAAACTTCTGATTTCGGCTCAGCGCCCATTACTCAGTAAGTAATACACCGAGGCTGGCGGGCTCAAGACCGGCCCTGGCCTGCTAGACAGCAATGACAACTGCAAACAAAAAATAGCCAGGCTTTGTGGTGGGAGCCTATAGTCCCAGCTACTTGGGAGGCTGACGCAAGAGAATCGCTTAAGCCCAAGAGTTGGAGGTTGCTGTGAGCTGTGATGCCACAGCACTCTACCAAGGGTGATATAGTGAGACTCTGTGTCAAAAAAAAATCTAATTTACTTCATGAATAACAAACACATCCCAAACTCAATACCCTAAATTTCAATGTATATTGGTAGCATATTGTTTTGCTATTTGGGGAGATAAATTTGTTTGAGACAACGGAAGAGGAAAACCATACTACTTTCCATAAGACAGAACTATAGGTTTAGGAATCTTGTTAACATAAATCTCATAAATCTACTGCGTAGACACCCAAGTTATATGTGAAGAGAAACTGCCCAATTAACATTCCTTCAATGTTTTGAAAATCATAAAAGTATTTCTTTAGAAAATAAGAAACTTAGACTCTAGAAGGAACTAAATTTTTTCCTTAATAGAATTACCATTTTTTAATATTACATATGACATCTCAAAAGTCTAATTAATGAAATTCTCAAAATCCTAAAACAGATTTGTGTAGTTATAGATAAGCTTTTTCTAAAAGTTTACAAAGGAAGAAACAAGCTTTAGAATAGCTAAAACATATTGCAAAGTAAGGTAAGGTGGGGCACGGTGGTTCATGCCTGTAATCCTAGTACTCTGGGAGGCTGAGGCAGGTAGATTGCTTGAGCTTAGAGGAGTTTGAGACCAGCTTCTATTAAAGCCTCTGAGTAAAGTCTCTACTAAAAATAGAAAAACTAGCCAGGGTCTATGGCAGATGCCTGTAGTCAGGAGGCTGAGACAACAGGATCTCTTGAGCCCAAGAGTTTGAGGTTGCAGTGAGCTATGATGTCACAGCACTCTACCCAGGATGACAGAGTGAGACTGTGTCTCAAAAAAAAAAAAAAAATTCAATGGAAAAAACTAAAAAGAACACTAAAGCCAGGGCACAGTGACTCACGACTATAATCCTACTCTGCAAAGCCAAGGTGTAAGGATTACTTGAAGATCCCTTCAAGACCAGTCTGAGCAAGAGCAAGACCCATCTTTATTAAAAATAGAAAAAATTGCCATAGTAGCATGCATCTTTAGTCCTACAGTCCCAGCTACTTAGGAGGCTAAGGCAGGATGATCACTTGAACCCAGGAGTCTGAGGTGACTGTGATCTAGCCCAGGTGACAGAGTGAGAGTCTGTCTCAAAAAAACAAACAACAACAACAAAAAAACCCTCAAGGTAAACCTCACACATTGCAGTAAAATCAAGTCATAATAGATCACAGACCTAAATGTAAAACATAATACCATAAAACTTCAGGAAGAATTCTTCAGTAACTGAATTTGGTGAATAGTTCTTACACATGACACACACACAAAAAATTCATGAAAACAAATATTGATAAATATAGATAAATACTTTTGTTCTGTGAAAAACCCTGTTCAGAGGATGAAAAGATAATCTACAGACTAGGAGAAAATAATTGTATACTATGTATTTGACAAAGGATTAGAATCTGTAATATATAAAACCTCTCAAAACTCAACAACAACAAAAAAATCCTATAAAAAAATGGGCAAAAGACATGAACAGACATTTCACCAAAGAGGAAATACAGATGTGAATTAAGCACACAAAAAAGATGTTCAACATCGTTTACCATTGGGGAAATGAACAAGAAGACTTGAGGTCTCACTACACCACCTATCAGAATAGCTAAAATAAAAAGGTGACACCACCAAATGGTACAAGAATGTGGAAAAACTGGATCACTCATACATTGCTGGTGAAAGCACAAAATCGTACAGTCACTCTGGGAAAACACTTTGGCGATGTCTTATAAAACTAAACATGTAAGTCCCATATAGCCCAGCAATTGCACTCTTTAAACCAGAGAAATGGCAACTTACGTTCACACAAACACTGGTACACAAATGTTAACAGGTTTATTTGTAACAGCTAAAAAACTGGAAATGGCTCAGATGTCCTTCTGAGGGAAGAATGAATAGTTAAATAAGAACAGTGGTATATCCACACCATGGATTATTTAGCAATAAATAGGAAGAAGGTATTGATATCCACAACTTGTATTAATAAGATGAATTTTCAGAGAATTATACTCAGTGAAAAAACCAATCCCCAAAGTCTACAAACTATATGACTCCATTTATATAATTCTTCTTTAAATGACAAAATTATAGAAACAGAGAACAGATTAGTGGTTTCCAGGGGGTCAGGAATGGGAGTGAGGAAAGGCAAGAAATGTGTGTTGTTATCTAAAGAGCAACAAAAGGATGGAGATGTGGTGACCGAACCATTTTGTGTCAATGTCAATATCTTGGTTTTGATATTGTACTATGATTTTACAAGAAGTTACCATTAACGAAAACTGGGTAAAGGGTACATGAGAGCGCTCTGTGCCATTTCTTTAACTATGTATGAATCTACAATGATCTCAAAATAAAAAGTTTAATTATAAAATCTAATTCAGGATTAAACACAGAATATGGTATAATTAAATGGATAGGGTAGGCTGGGCACAACGGCTCATGCCTGTAATCCTAGTTGATCGCTTGCACTCAGGAGTTGGAGACCAGGCTGAGCAAGAGGAGAGACCCTGTCTTTACTAAAAATGAAAAACTGAGGCAAGAGGATCACTTGAGCCCAAGAGTTTGAGGTTGCTGTGAGCTACAACACCATTGCACTCTACTGAGGACATAAAAGTGAGACTCTGTCTCAAGAAAAAAAAAAAAAAGATAGAAAAAAGGAAAAGAAAATTTGCTTGCATTAATTCCACATTCTGTTTTATGCATTCTTACTAATTTTTCCAAAATATTATTGATGTAACTACTAACATGATATTCTCAGCATATATGGTCAATTCATGATTCCACTATAATGTTTAATCTTGACAAAAGATATTTTGTTTTAGTTCAATACTAAAATTAATAAGAGCTGACACAGGCGAATTTCAGGGCTAAAGCCCACCAATTCATGATGATTTATTCAGGTATCTGTTATTATGCCATATTTTTTACTTTATCAAGTGACACTTTTCCCCCACTCCTCAATCCCTTTTATGTCTTGCCTGAAATATTTACCTCAGTGACACTTCTGTGACCACATGATTTAAAATGGTAATGCCAGGAAGCGCCTGTGCTTCAAAGGAATAGGGCGCTGGCCCCATATGCCGGAGGTAGTGGGTTCAAACCCAGCCCCGGCCAAAAACTGCAAAAAAAAATTAATAAATAAAATAAAAAAATAAAATGGTAATGCCCTTCTTCTCACTACCTATATTGTTTAATCTTGCTTTAATTTTCTCCATAACACATAATCTTCTAATACACTAAATAATTTTTTTCTATTTACTCCCTAGTAGGAGGGATGAAAAAAAAAAAAGCAAATGAAAATTTTTTTCTCACTGAGGAGTAATACAAAGGGGAAAGACTGACTCTTTGAGAATGATAAAATACAATTTAGAAGAAGTCAGGAGTGATAAACCCTATAATGTATAATATATTCAATATATTTGAATTAAAGTTTTGGAATCTTTTCACTATAGGAAACTCTTTACAATCAGTGATTACAGCTGCAGTTTTGTTGGCATACAAGTACTTTGGATTAAACATATGACCTAGAAAAAATAGTTTGCCACTGTAATGCTATTGCTAATGCATTTCCATTAGCTACAGAAAAGCTGGTCAGACTTAAAAGCTTTAGCTACAGGTAATGTGAGTTTCAGAGAGTTCATGGGAACTTTAATGACCTGACATATGAAATTCTGTTAACATCCAAAAGAAAATGCCAGTTAGTATAAACTGATTTAGGGAAGAAGAAGCCATTAAACCAAGTTGCCCTGCATATGGTATTTAAATGTACAGCAAGGAAAGTGATGTATTACGTTCACTACTAAATCCGCCACCAATGTCCTCAACCAGTCTAAACTGGGGCAAGCCAAAATCAGACCTCAACTGCCTGGTCTGTAAAATTAGTTGCTGGATTAGACTCTGAGCTCTTCAAATGTGGCATGTTGTTTTATTTATCTTAGTGTGCCAAGCACATTGTTAACGATTAACAAAACCTTGTTAAATGAATTAAGTAATTATATAGGAAGTTAGAAATGGGACTTTTCTGAACTCCAGCCCTCCTTTCTCAAGGAAGCCTATTCTTTCCTAAAGGACTTGCAAGGTACTAACTGCCCATAAGAGGAAGAAGACTGGATCCAGAAATTTCTCTGTGAGTTCAACCCAAAAGATAATGGCAGACTAAGGTTCTAGGGGTCATGAGCTATTCTGAGCTGAGGTCATGTAGGTAGATGTGGGGTCAAGGGGGTGCTTAAGAGAAAAACGCTGACACTGAAAATAACTCTTTTTTATCCTCCTTTCATGATCCCTCATTCTCCTATTCATCTGTAAAAACCCAAAAGGTAAAGATTCCATCAAAGGTCATGCCACAATTCCTAAATGTAAACTACCAAACTCTTTTGAAAATGTTGTGTTGGCTCAGCGCCTGTGGCTCAACAGGCTAAGGCGCCAGCCACGTACACCTGAGCTGCCAAGTTCGAATCCAGCCCGGGACCGCCAAACAACAATGAGGGCTGCAACCACAAAATGGCCAGGCGTTGTGGCGGGCGCCTGTAATCCCAGCTACTTGGGAGGCGGAGGCAAGAGACTCGCTTGAGCCCAGGAATGGAAGGTTGCTGTGAGCTGTGATGTCACAGCACTCTATCCAGGGTGACAGCTTGAGGCTCTGTCTCAAAAAAAAAGAAAATGTTGTGTTAGTAGCCGGGCTTTGTGGCAGGCTCAGGAGGCTGAGGCAAGAGAATCACCTAAGCCCAGGAGTTGGAGGTTGCTGTGAGCTGTGTGACGCCACGACACTCTACCGAGGGCAATAAAGTGAGACTGTCTCTACAAAAAAATAAAATAAATAAATGAAAAGAAATGTTAAAAAAAAGAAAAGAAAATGTCGTGTTAGTTTATTTGCTTTTCATTATGTCCCATTATAGTTTTCAATTTTTGTTCTATGTGAATATATTTCATATTTGAAAGGTAAATATAAAAAATAAATAAATGTGTTCAATAATGCTTTTAGTTGTTGAGGTGTGGTGGCTCATGCCTGTAATTCTAGTACTTTGAAAGACTGAGGAAGGAGGACTGCTTCAACCTAGGAGGTCTAGACGAGCCTAAGCAAGAGAGAGACCCCCATCTCTATAAAAGAGAAAAATTAGCTGGGTGTGGTGTCATACACCTGTAGTCCCAGCTACTTAGGAAGCTGAGTCAAGAGGCTCACTTGAGCCTAGGAGTTTGGGGTGGCAGTGAGCTATGATGACATCATTGCACTGCTGCAGCCTGGGTGACAGAGTAAGACTGTCTCAAACAAAAAGAAAAAAAAACTGCTTTAAGTTGATTACAAATATTGTGTTTCAAAGCATTTATCATTTATTTCCTCACAGTAATGTTCAAAAATGTGATTAAACAAAAAAAAAAATTATTTTTTGAGACAGAGTTTCACTTTGTCACTTTCAGTAGAGTGCCATGGCATCCTAGCTCACAGCAACCTCTTGGGCTCAAGTGATTCCCTTGCCTCAGCCTCCTGAGTAGCTGGGACTATAGACACCCGCCATTAACACCCAACTATTTTTAGAGACAGGCTCTCAATATTGCTCACACTGGTCTCAAACCTGTGAGCTCAGACAATCTACCCGCCTCAGCCTCCTAGACTGCTAGGATTACAGGTATGAGCCACTGCACCTGGCCAAAACAAACATTTATTTAATAGAATTTTGTAAACATCTAGTACACAAGTATTAGGAAAAAATTATGCTATAATTTTTACAGGCTTTGTTATTTAAATATTACTAATGACAAAGCTATTGAAAACAAGTTGATGATTAATGAGCCAATATGCATCAAAAACAAGGAAAAATAATTAAACAGAAAAATCAATATTGCTCAGAGTATATCAAAGCAAAGCTTTACATTAATAGCAGAGTAGTAATAAATGAAATGTTATATTGTTAGTACCACACCTCTAGTATTCAGAATAGTCAAAATGTAGAAACAACCCAAATGTCCATCAGTAGACAAATGGATAAACCAAATGTGGCATACAGCCACAGAGTGGAATATGGAATATTATGCAACTATAAAAAAAGCATGAAGTACTAAGACCTGCCACAATGTGTGTGAACCCTGAAAATGTTATGCAGTGTGACAGAAGCTGCTCACAAAAGATCCTCTACTATATTATTCCATTTGCATGTAATGTTCAGAACAGAAAACTCTACAGAGACGGAAATAGATCAGTACTTGCTTAGGGGTGGGGAGCTAAGGAATGCAATAGTGAAAGAGTATGGAGCTTCCTTCTGAGGGGATGAAAACGTAACCAGTGCTATGAACAAATTTCAATGACTTCTATGTTTTTATAATCCTCTCCCTCTCATGATTTAGATTCTCAGACCAGTAGGACATGATGACTAGAAACCTGAAACTTTTAATTACTTGATCTTTCTGAGTTGTTTCCCAGAAATGTTGGGATTTCTGCAAGACAAAGTGCTGAGATTCAAAGGCCCCTGAGTGGACTTTTTGACTCCAAGGTTCACTGTCCCCCACAACCTATCCCAATGCACAAAGTCTCTCCCTAAAAAAGCCCATAATCTCTGTTAGTTGAGGAGATGAATTTGAGGTTGATTCCTCATTTGTATTAAAAAATTCCTTTTTAGGCTTGGCACCCGTAGCTCAGTTGAGTAGGGTGCCGGCCACAAACACGGAGGCTGGCAGGTTTGAGCCCAGCTGGGCCTGCTAAACAAGGACAACTGCAACCAAAAAATAGCCAGGCATTGTGGCAGGTGCCTGTAGCCCCAGCTACTCAGCAGGCTGAGGCAAGAGAATCGCTTAAGCCTAAGAGTTTGAGGTTGCTGTGAGCTGTGACGCCATTGCACTCGACAGAGGGTGACATAGAGAGACTCTGCCCCGCCCACAAAAAAAAAAATTCCTTTCTTCCTTGGTGATCATCATTTGCTCTTTGTGTGGCAAGCAGCTGGATGCAGGCCAAGACCCCCTTGTGGTTTCTATAACAAAAATGTTTGAAAATTGTGGTAAGGGTTGGACATATCTGTCAATACACTAAACTTTATTGAACTGGACACCTTAGATGGTATGGTGTGTGAATTATATCTCAATAAAGCTGCTAAAAATTAAAATATTAATATGTCCTATTTTCCTCTTTGATTGTAAAGTTAAGCAGTGCTTAACTTTTTAACAAAAGCACTATCCCCGGATGGGTTTGGTGACTCAAGCCTGTAATCCTACACTATGGTAGGCAGAGGTGGGTGGATCCCTTTAGCTCAGGAGTTTGAGACCAGCCTGAGCAAGAGCGAGACCCTGTCTCTACTGAAAACAAAAATGAGCTGGGTGTTGTGGTGGGCACCTGTAGTCCCAACTAGTTGGGAAGATGAGGCATGAGGATCACTTGAGCCCAAGAGACTGAGGTTGCTGTGAGCTATGATGACTCCATGACACTCTACCCAGGGCGACGAGATTCTATCTCAAAAAAGAAAGAAAGAAAGATAGAAAGTAAAAAAGAAAAGAAAAGAAAGAAACCCTATCCGTTAACATTCACTTAAAATAACTAACATTCATAATAGTCATTTAAAGGGGCCAGGTGTGGCTCGGGGCCTGTAGCTCAGCAGCTAGGGCACCCACCACATACAGCGGGGTTGGTGGGTTTGAACCCACCCTGGGCCTGCCAAACAACAATGACAACTACAACAAAAAAATAACTGGGCATTGTGCAGGTGCCTATACTCCCAGCTACTTGGGAAGCTGAGGCAACAGACTCACTTAAGCCCGAGAGTTTGAGGTTGCTGTGAGCTGTGACCCCGTGGCACTCTACCGAGACAGACATAGTGAGACTGTCTCAAAAATAAATAAATAAAGGGGCCAGGTGTGATGGCTCATGCTTGCAATCCCAGCACTTAGGAAGGCTGAGGCAGGAGCATCTCTTGAGGGCAGGAGTTCGAGACCAGCCTGAGCAACATAGTGAGACCCCATCTCTACAGAAAATTTAAAAATTAGCCAGGCGGTGGCACAGGCCTGTAGTCCCTGCTACTCAGAAGGCTGAGGCAGGAAAATCACTTGAGCCTAGGAGTTGGAGGTTACAGTAAGGTATGATCATGCCACTGCACCTCAGCCTAGGTGACAGAGTAAGAAGCTGTCCCTTAAAAAATGAAAATGAGGGCGTCGCCTGTGGCTCATCGGAGTAGGGCGCCGGCCCCATATACCGAAGGTAGTGGGTTCAAATCCAGCCTCAGCAGAACTGCAAAACAAAACAAAAAAATGAAAAAGAAAAAAAAAACCCTAAAAGGAAAACTAAGGAAGCCATTTGCTTAGCCTTCTTATAGGCTTGAATCATAATGTATTTTACTCAACGTAATTCATAAGTTGCTAATTTGTTGATTAGGTTTTCTCAATTTAGTCTTTATCAGCCAGAATCATTTGTGATCATCCATTTTTCACTCTTTCAATTTCAAATATAAATATCAAGACCTGCTTTGCCCACATACACTCTGCAAGAACTAGAAGGGGCTTTTGCTTGGGGCTTATTTCCTTTTCCTCCCTAAAAGTGTAACTCTTTCCTTGGTACATGGCAGGGATTTATTACTGCCCATCTACAACAGACGTAGTACATTGCTTTGATCCTCTCCCGACAAATGACGCAATTGTCAGATTTGAAATCCCAGGTTTTCCTGCTCAATTTAGTCTATGACAATCAGGAAGTTGAAGGCAGGAAATTAAGGTGTCAGTTATACCTGTGGTTATTTGCTATTATCCACAAGTCAGATAAAACTTAATGGAATACTGTATTACAGAAAGTTATGATATGAGAGACACATGTGCGAGTAATGGTGAATAGATGTTTTTTACAGCTTCTGCATACATGGATATTTCCACAGCTGCAGAACCAACTACTGCAGAAGTACATGCTGTGCACAACATCTACACTTTAGTAAAGCTGGAAAGAATTTTATTTTTGTAAAAACGAAATGGGGTGTGGCTCATTTTCTTGCCAAAGGGCTATTTTCTTCCAAGACACTGGTGTCTGCTGACCTTCATTTGTAGGCTGAGCAATGTTCTATTTAAGTAACATTAACTCATAGTGGGCTCTTTTTTTAGGATGCAATAATTATTGCAAAGAAATAACAATGTTTAAATTTGATTTGTCCTTAGTTTAGATTTGATTATATTGGTTTATAAGTGGATGTCTTTGTTCACACAAAATTATATTTAGAAATTAGCATATGCTGAGAAAAAAAGGTCATATTTAAATTCATCTGTACATATAAGAATATTTTTAGTTTTCTTAAGAACCAATATCACTTTACTCTCTTTCTTTCTCGTCTAGGCTGCAGGAGTATCTTATTCATCTTTGTAGCCCTAGCGCCTAACAGTCTTCAGTCAACTTTTTTTCCTTGAGACAAGGTCTCATTTTGTCACCCAGTTTGGAGTGTAGTGGTGTCATCAGAGCTCACTGCAACCTCAAACTCCTGGGCTGGAGTGATCCTCCTGCCTCTGCCTCCCTCCATGTGCCACCATACCTGGTTAATTTTTCTATTTTTTGTAGAGACAGGGTATCGCTCTTGCTCAAGTTGGTCTCAAACTTCTGACCTCAAGGGTTCCTCCAGCCTTGGCCTCTCAAGAGTGCTAAAATTACAGGCGTGAGCCTTCATTAAACTTCTTTTTTTTTCCTTTTATTAAGTCACATACACATAGATCATGAACACATTTATGCATTTGTGGGGTATAATGTGTTGATTTTTTTATACAATTTGGAGTGCTTACATCAAACTGAACAACATAGCTTTCACCTCATTTACTGATGAAACTATTCCACAAATAGACTGTTGTTCTCCATGCTACCATCCTTGGTTAACTATTACTCTATCTGTAGTTTGTACTATACCTCAATATATACTTAAGAACTTTGGGCATATTTTACAGTTGCCCTGAGTTTTACACTTATTTATCAATGGCCTATAGGTTTTCTTTTATGTAATCCATGTATCTTTAAGGGTACTTGACATATCAACCTTCTCTTCATTTTTACACAAATCTCTGATGAGGAAATTCTTCCTCTTCTGCTAGCACCTACAAATATATTCTAGTTTGCTTTCATCCTGAGGGCCAACTAAAGCAGGAACACTGCTAGGCGCGATGGCTCACGCCTGTCATCCTAGCACTCTGGAGGCCAAGGCTCATGGATCACTTGAACTCATGAGTTGGAGACCAGCCTAAGCAAGAGCAAGACCCCATCTCTAAAAATATCTAGGCATTGTGGCGGGCACCTGTAGTCCCAGCTATTTGGGAGGCTGTGGCAAGAGAATCATTGAGCCCAAGAGTTTGAGGTTGCTGTGAACTATAATGCCATGGCACTCTACCGAAGGTGACAAAGTGAGACTCGGTCTCAAAAAAAAAAAAAAAAAAATACCAACATCGTAAAGCAGGAACACCTTGATTTAGGATGAGATAACAAATGCATGAGTTGGATTATACTTTTAGTCATAGAAACTTATCAAATATTACTTTGGTCTTGGGCTGCACCTGTGGCTCAAAGGAGTAGGGCGCCAGCCCCAAATACCAGAAGTGGTGGGTTCAAACCCAGCTCTGGCCAAAAAAATATTACTTTTGTATTATCTACACTTAATGATAATTAGACTCGACTTGTTTTCTAATCAACATAGCACTAAATATAAAATTTCAATTATTCATAACACTCACAAAAATGATTCAACTGTAGCTTTAAACTGGATGCCCACAAACTGCTTAAAATACTTGTTGAATGTGTCAATATCCTTCAACATTTCCAGGTTTTTGCTTTCAAAAACTTCCACTAGGGGAAATAATGGAATCATAAATTTAAAATTAATGTTTTGGTTTCACTCTTTCTTTTTTTTTTTTTTTTTTTTGCAGTTTTTGGCCAGGGCTGAGTTTGAACCCGCCACCTCCGGCATATGGGGCCGGTGCCCTACTCCTTTGAGCCACAGGCGCCGCCCGGTTTCACTCATTTTTAAAGGCCACATGTCATCCTGGAAAGACACTGATTTAATTTCTAAATTCTCTGCCTCTCCAGCATCTTAAGTTTTAACTAATCTATTTTCTCATTGCTCTTATTTTTCTCCCAAAGGTAAACTTTCCAATAATCACATTTTTACTATTTCTACTACTGTACAAACACGGAAGAACTTAAAGATTTTTTTTTCCCTCTCCCCAAGCTCAGGCATCAACATTACCTATTATGTTTCATCCTTAGTTAAGCTATATTTGTTAGTAGCAATAAATTAATAATAATGTCAGTAATTTATTCAGTAGTGTTTCCAATTTTCCTTTGAACGTGAGTTCTTTAGACTATAAGATGGCATATCCTCACAAAAGCATAAATTAAACAATTACAAGGTTTCTAAGCTCAGCAAAGAACCTTCTGCAACCTCGAATATTGCTAAAATCCTTCACATTCACAATGAAAAGCAATAGAAAGTATTTTCCTAATGCCGTTAAATAAAACAATAAAAACTACTTTAGTTCTCTTGAATGGTGATATTTAAGGAAAAGGGGTTCACCTTAGAGGAAACTGAAGAGGTAGATACAGATAACTGATAAAAATCATCTAAGGCAACATTAACTGACCTGAAAATGGGAATATTTATTGAAAACCTATTGTATGCTAGGTGTACAAAAAGCAAGTGGTATTACCCTCATTTTATAGATGGGGAAATTGAGGTTTAAAGGAGTTAAGAAATACCACAGAGATATAAAATGGCAAAGCCAGCAGGTGCAGTGGCTCATGCTTGTAACCCCAGCACTTTGGGAGGCCAAAGTGGGAGGATAGCTTGAGCTCATGAGTTTGAGACCAGCCTAGGCAACATGAGACTCCATCTCTATGAAAATAATTAGCTAGTAGCCTGGCGTTGTGGTGGGTGCCTATAGTCCCAGCTACTTGGGTGACTGAGGCAAGAGAATAGCTTAATAAGCCCAAGAGTTTGAGGTTGCTGTGAGTTGTGACACCATCACACTCTACTGAGAGCAACATAGTGAGACTCTGTCTCAAAACAACAACAACAAAAAATTATAAAGAATAATTAGGCCCGGTGCCTGTGGCTCAAGCAGCTATGGCACCGGTCACATACACGTGAGCTGGCAGGTTCAAATCCAGCCCGGACCCGCCAAACAACAATGGCTGCAACCAAAAAATGGCAGGGCATTGTGGCGGGTGCCTGTAGTCTCAGCTACTTGGGAGGCAGTGACAGGAGAATCGCTTAAGCCCAGGAGTTGGAGGTTGCTGTGAGCTGTGATGCCACAGCACTCTACCCAGGGCAACAGCTTGAGGCTCTGTCTCAAAAAAAAAGAAAAAGAAAGAAAATAATTAGCTACGCAAGGTGGCACACATCTCTATTTCCACCACCAAGTTCAAAGGAGATTCAGGCAGGAGGATTGCTTGAGCCCAGGAGTTTAAGGCTGCCATGAGCAATGACTGTGCCACTACACTCCCATCTCAAAAAAAAAAAAAAAAAAGGCAAAGTCATTGAAACCCATATTTTATGCTAAAATCCATTCTGACTATGCAACATAGCATGTACAGGATCCTCAAGAAGGAATACACGGTGGTGAGAATGTGTTGTTGGGTCAGACAAACCTTCCACATCACTTGTGCGTCATCACAGAATGCACCTAGATCAATAGGGTCCTTAGTGAGGCTGGTGAACCGGGGTAAGGAGAAAAACACCAGGGATGGGTCTGTAAAGCGGCAAGGGTTAAGTTTTAGGAAGGAAAAGCAGTGTATGATGAGGCATTCAAATACACAAAATATTTGTGAAGACAAGTGTTTGTATTATTATTTAAGCAATCTGAATGAAATATAAAACTTTGAGATTAACTATAGTTTATTAAGTGATAAAGTAATTTTAAGAGGTCAATAACCTGAAATAAAAGTGCCTATCAACAAGTCATTTCACTAATTCCAGGATTAAAAATTTCTTTAGCATACTGAATGTTCATGAGCACAAATAAGCTTTATATACTTGAACTGAGTTTTATAGCAACCTAAAATATAAAGGCTACTTATAAAAAAAAAAAACAAAAACCTGTCTCCCTTCCTCCATTAACAGTTCCGTTTCAAAAAATAGAACTTCCTATGATTGTATACTCCACAGGATCCTTCTTCATCCTGCCTTCCACCTGTTAACTAGATCAGAGGAAACCAAAATATTTCTAAGACATATACTTTAGCTAAAACAGTTTTAGTTTAAAGTTATATATGATACAATACCCTATATAAAGAATGGCCTCTGTTTTTGAGTGTCATTGTTTGAAATCAAGGCTATTTTTTTGTTGTTGTTGTTTAAACCAGTGTTTAAATGTCAGAGACTGTCAAAGGAATTAATATTTTAAAATAGTCTTAGTAATTTCCAGTTAATAATCGCAGAGTTGTAAAATGATGCTTGAGCAAGAATAGTCACTAAACTAAATAAAGCATTATCTATATGATCCGGAAACAACTTAAATGTCCAACAACATGGAATTAGTGAAATCAATTATGAAATATCCATTAAATATGCAATGTTTTACAGTAATTTTAAACATTTCCAAAAATAAATACGTGGGAACATGTTCATGATGTAATAAGTGGAAAGAATAGGATACAAACTATATATACAGTATGAACCCAATTTTTAAAAATGTCTCTCCTTGAGCTGGGCCCAGTGGCTCATGCCTATAATCCCAGCACTAAGAAGGCCAAGGCAGGCGGATTGCCTAAACTCACTGGTTTCGAGACGAGCCTGAGCCAAGAGTGAGATTTCGTCTCTAAAAATAGCCGGGCATTGTGGTGGGTGTCTGTAGTCCCAGCTTCTTGGGAGGCTGAGACAAGAGGATCACTTGAGCTCAAGAGTTTGAGGTTGCTAGAACAAGATTATGGGAAGGGAGGGAAGGGGAAAGGTTGGGATTGAGGGAGGCAATTGGTGGGGCCACACCTTTGTTGCATCTTAGAAGGGTACAGGCGGAACTTACTAAATGCAGTATACAAATGTCTTCATACAATAACTAAGAAAATGCCATGAAGGCTATGCTGAACAGTTTGATGAAAACATTTCGGATTGTGTATGAAACCTGCACATTGT